>JAHBCN010019537.1:0-15896 GCA_019359885.1 Listronotus oregonensis
AATTTGAACCTAATGATAAATAAAATTGAAACGTTGGTTAACATTATAAAGCTAAACATACCAATCGAATAATAAATATATTATTTATATTAAGTGTTAAAGGACAGATGCCCTATGGATTCAATCAAAAATAACTTGACTTAAAAAAAATTATCTTACTTGGACGAGATGTGAGGTTATGTCAATAACATAAAAAAAACCCCTGCAAACTTATCAAAAACTACTGTTTAAGTGGTAACGTAAAATTGGGATCTAAAACTCATAAAAATACTTACGGAAGCTATACAAAGTTGGGTTAAAAACAACGGTTGTCAAAAGCTGATGGTTATTACAAACATTGCAAATTTTTAGATATAAAGGATTTTTCTTACAGTTAATTAACTGTATGTAACAATACAGTTGGGTTAGGAAGTTATTTTGATAATAAATACCTAATACAGAAGTACATAGTATACAAAAACGTTTTGCTAATTCTTTAAAGAACATCATTAGTAGTTTATTTAGACGAATACGAAATAAAATTTTAAAAAATTTTTTAAAATAATTTTTAGGTATTGAAAGACATTGTTTGCCCTGTATTTTCATTTTAAATTAATAATGCCCCAACTTAATTTACTATTATATACATTTTCCCTATCAAAAAATTTACAATGTTTGTAATAACCATCAGTTTTTTTTAACCCAGTTTTGTATGTTTTTTATAACAAATTTTTATCACTTTTAGACCCTGATTTTCCGCAACCACTTGAACAGTATTTTTATTTAAAATTTTTTATCAAGTTTGGGGGTTTTTTTATGTTATTTACAAAACCCCTAAATCTCGTCCGGTAAGATAAATTTTCTAAGTCAAATGGTTTTTGATTGTTTCCATGAAGCATCTACAGTTATTTAAAAATATATAAATTAATCGATTGGTATGCTTTAGCTTTATAATATTAACCAACGTTTCAATTTTAATAATTATCGGGTTCCATCTCTGATTTTAGTCGAAAGCTCCCGAACGCTAACCGAAAAAAAACCGTTCTTGTGCAGATTGTTTTAAGACCTTTGGCTAAGTATCCTAAACTTTACAGCTCATTTCTAAGTCGCGTGTTTCCTAAGATAAGATAGTTGACATGTCTACATGTACCCTGATAATAATAATAGTTCACATTAGAAACGCTGATTACACTATATCTCTCTCCAACACATAGGATAATTCGATATGCACACAAAGAACTACATTATCAGCGTTTATGGTGTTTTATAATTATTCTATGTCCTTGGAATCATTTGCAAAACGTAAACAACTACCCCCTTACTCCTTCTGGTGAGTTTCGTTTTTTCAACTCCTATACTAAGGCCATAATGGTCGATTTACCCTCGGGTTACCGTTCTTATCGCAAGTTGTTGTCTCTCGCCTCGAACTCCGAGTTGTGAGTGGCATTCCAAGATCTAAGTCGGAATTTTGAGATCTAAGTCGGAATTCCGGGATTTGAGTCGGACTTCGTACTGAAAATAAAAATAAAAATTGGTGTGGCCCTTCTACGTTTTCGTAAGCCAAGTAATTTTTCCTTTAAATAAATACCGAATCTTATTGCTTTATTTTTGTGGGATCTGCGATTCATTGAAACACCGTGTATAACCGGTCTCATAAAATATGTGTTACAGCACACTCCACACCAACAAAAAATTGTCCTTTATGGGTTTTCAATAAACATAAAAATAAAAAATGCTAATTAACTATTAAATTTTATGCAAATTTATCGATCAGGAACCTATTAAAAAAATTCCAATCAAATAAATAAGGTGTCCACGCTGCATCAACGCCTGCTTACATTATGCCTCATATTGACAGTTACTATATGGCTTTTATCTACGGTGCCATTAAGAATCTCACTTTCTAATACTTTGTTAAATTTATTCTTTTAACCCCGAATAATGCAGACGACATGTTTTTGAAATCAAATTGGTATTTCCTATGTTACCAATAATAAAGTTCATTTTGACATAACTATGACTATGGTTTTTGACCACTCACCAAAGCAACTAAATGACACCACGAAATAGCAGCGATCTTTTAAAGCCCTGATATACAAAGTGACAGGCATGTTTTTGCTGAACTCTTCAGAAAAATGTATATAACACAAATCAAGATATGCTTTCACTCATAAAGGTAAGGAACATTTGTTATATAAACAAAATTAAAAAAAAAAGGTTTTTCATATTTATTTATTTTATTTATTTATTTATATATTAATCAATTAAAACTTTGAAAGTATTGGCGGTAGAAATTATTAAACAAAAAAGACAGGAAAAGCAAGTACTTTTTTGCATTACTTTTTGACACTCTGGATTTTTTTTAAAAGTGCCATATTAGACCAGAAAAAAAATCATGATAAGCTAAAATATCGTTATCGTAAAAATGTTACAATCAGTTCGGTTTTTCGGTAGTTTTTGCAAACTTATTTAAAAAAAAAATGGATAATCTTGCATCTCAATCTCAATTTTATGCTTTTCATTTCGTACACCCACCATTGTGACGACCCAAATAACCAACCAAATAAATACCAGATAAAAAGAAATTAACATTTTGTTAATAACTTCTACTTAATAATATCTACCTTTTATTTATTTAGGCAAACTCAAAATCCCTTAGTTCTGGTTGGTCATGTTTGGTTCTAGTTAGTTAAGGTGGCTTTTTATTTTCCCCAATTATATTTCAGAGGTGATAAATTACTAAAGGAGGAAAACGTAGGAATAATTTAGACAAATTTGGTCGGTCATGGTTAGTTCTGGTTAGTTAAAGCGGGTTTTTATTTTTCCTTATTATATTTCAAACGTAATAAAGCACTAAAAATAGTTAAAATATATTATTATTAAATTATTTTATTATCACTATTATCCAAATAAATATTTTATATTTTTGCATCTTATATGTGAGCAACAAATATTTGGTACGTGTATTTAGTTATTAAATTAGTTTTAATCTATTGTACCATATTTTATGAACCATTAGAGACAGGAAACTTTCTCAGTTGTTAGTGTAAAGTGTGTTCAACAATATAGTGCCTACAATAAAAGGGGACTGATGGTGATAATAAACTTCTTAGGTAAAAATATCTCAGGTATTGGCAAGTTTGGGTAAAGAATGCAGGTCAGGATTGTTTGCAAAAATATTTTTTTTAATAGAATCGCATATTAAAGGATATTCACAAAAAATTTAAAAAAAATTTTAATATAAATTAAATTTACATTAAAATAAAATTTAGTTCAGTTTCATGTCAGTGTCGTCTACATTATAACAATAAATTATTATTTTATAATAACATTTAAATATCGATATAAAATTTAAATACATATAATAAATTTTGTCAATTAAAATTAAAGCTATGGAATATAATATGTTAGTTCAATTTCATATATTTTCAATTATCAATTCAGTTTCACTATCACTATCATCGTCTACATTAAATATAAGGGGTTCTATGTTAGTATGAAATGCCCTGTATGAATCCTCCACTTTTATAACATGGTTTATTGTTCTTTTCCAACAATCAGCGTCTGGGTCATCTATATTTTGCCGGATTAATGCAATTACAGAATGACATAATGTAGGTGTAGTATTTTGGGTCCGGACTTTGTTCTTTAGTTTTCTCCACATATGCTCAATCGGGTTGAATACCCAGTAGTAAGGAGGAAGACGAAGAACTGTATGTCCTTTGGATGCTGCAATTGTGTGACATACATATGTCTTCTGTATGTTAAATGCCCTTAGAACCTCTAAAAGCTGCGTTTTTTAATAAACTCCTGGATTTCCGTTTTTGTATTTGAAGAGCCTGGAACCTTCTTCAATTGGCGACTATGGTAACTGGCATTGTCCATAACTATGACACAATGCGGGGGAATATTTGGCAGTAAAGTGTTTTCGAACCAATCTTCAAACAATTCGGCTATAGTATCTTGGTGGTAATCCAACGACGAATCTTGAATGTTCTTCGCCGAAAGTCCCAAACAGTTTGGAATCCAACCATCTTCTGATCCAGCATGAATAATCGTGATCCGTTTTCCTTTGTTCGATGGAGCTTTTGATTGGCATCGCACTGTTCCATCGGTCCATCCTCTTGCCAGCGTATCGTGGGTATCATACCAGGTCTCATCCAAATAGATTATTGGTCTTTGTAGAGACCTGTAATCACTTATGGCAGTCAAATATTCAAAACGCCATTGCCTAATCCGTTGGGATTCCATAATAACTTGCCTTTTGTCAATTTTCCAGTATTTGAAACCTAGTTTGGATAAAAGTGTCCATAGGTTTCCAATTGATATCCTTATCTCAGTGGAGCTCCTTAGTCTTGTTTGCAATGGTCTGATAGTAGGCACCAAGTTTTCTTCGTACATACAGTAGATAGTTCTTCTTATCAAATCTTTATCACCGTCATCAGTGGTTCTGGAAACACCACTATCGTTTCGTTTTCGTCTCGGATGAATTGGTCTCGAAATGTGAACTCTCACTGATGATTCCGGTGTCCCTGTCAAATCGCTGGTTTCTCTTACAGCAGGAGTAAAAGCCCAACCCCTTTGGACCAGCTTCTGATGAACATGTCTGACGATTTCTTTGGCATCAAGGGATAAAACTCGTCGTCGAACAGGAACAGTAACACAGGGCGCCGCTGTTGCAGTTTCCCAAGGACGAAACATTTTTCACAAAAATTATTAAACAGCACAGACTAACTCTCACTACGGGAACACAAATATAAATGATTATACTCAACCCAAATTATACAAATACAACGGCGGGCGTAATTTCGGCCGGTAATCCCCTCGCCTACCTAGCCAAAGCAAAGGGACCATCTAATGACATAGGTAATTTCGGCCGAGGGTAATGTTTATGGTAGGATTACCTAGAGACGTATTAAAGAGTGGTGGAGTGCGTTGGAGGTGCATCAAGAAAATTTAAAGTGTTTAGCTAAATTGTATACTGTTGGTGCCGAATTTACAGTAACCAGAAGTGAGTTAACTCACAATCATGAACCAGATCAACGTTCTGGTTAGTTTTTAGCTATAGTTTCTAAGTGTATAATAGCATGCAAGTACCTTTATTTTAGTTGTATACATACATTACGTTCTGCTTTTTCTCTACAGCATTTGTCTTTGATTCTGGATTAATAAAAAAACTTGTACCATTTATAGGACATATTTTATTTGGTAATTATTCCGTATCGCTGTTTCGGCTGTTTTAAAAGTTTTTAAAAATTTCTTTTACAGGCTACTTATTTGGATACCATATAATATTAATCCGGTGGGGAAGCTCCAAAAATATGTTTCTATATTTTTTTTATTAAAAAGCTGCCCTAACTAACCAGAACTAACCATGACCCCCATTCTGACCCTACGGAAATCGGCCGAAAGGGCGGTCATGGTTAGTTCTGGTTATTAGGGCAGCTTTTATTTTTCTTATTTATATTTTAATGTCAAAATGCGGGGACGTATTAGAAAAGACCCCGATTTGGCAGCTTTTTATTTTTCTTATTTATATTTTAATGTGAAAATGCGGGGACGTATTAGAAAAGACCCCGATTTGGCAACACTGGACACTGAAGTTGCTTGTCATCAAGTGGAGTTTTCGCATTATATGAAGAAAATCAATGGTGATTTTAAATTTTAAAATTAAAAAAAAACAAAATATTCAAACATGTTCTTGAAGCTCCCCACCGGATTATTATTATATGGTATCCACATAAGTAACCTGTAAAAGAAATTTTTAAAAATTTGTAAAACAGCCGAAACACGATAAGAATAATTTTTTTACCTGCTCCTTTCGGCCGAAAATACTTATCCAAATACAAGAACCGATCCTGTATGCAAATTTTGACCATAAACAATAAACCGTGACAGACGATCGCAATAAAAGTGGTTTATTACCATCAGTCCCCTTTTATTGTAGGCACTATATTGTTGAACACACTTTACGAAACAAGATGTTGAAAACTGAATAATTAATTTTTTGTACGAAATAATAATATTTAGGGGAAATTTGTGAGGTGTACGAAACGCGAGTAAACAAAACAAAAATAAATCTCCGGATTATAGGGGTTAGACATTAAATTATAATAAAAATCCATACCGAACCATTTCTTACCAGTTGTGTACTTCTATGATACTTACTCACGAGGCTACCCGATTTGGTGTTACGTATTTTGAAGCTCAACGAGAAGTAATATATGCAATATATTTCTGTCATTAACTATTTGTTATTAAAAATAAAATAATTTTTATATGATGATGTTTTTATGTTG
Organism: Listronotus oregonensis; assembly: GCA_019359885.1. Taxonomy (NCBI): domain Eukaryota; kingdom Metazoa; phylum Arthropoda; class Insecta; order Coleoptera; family Curculionidae; genus Listronotus; species Listronotus oregonensis. The sequence goes on from JAHBCN010019537.1 coordinate 6,279, forward strand.
GTAACACCGTCTGGATGCTACAGCTTTAGGTTAATAATCTCTTTTGACTGACTCAAACTGAAATGAACGAAAAAGCGACACAGAGCGGCGGGTAATGTTTTCGAAAACATATTTTAGGTTTACTTTTTTAAAAATTAGAAGTATTTTTAATGAAATTTCAGAGGGATATGATTTTTTTTAAATTACATCTTTTAATTAGTTTTTTTCGATTATCTCGTTTATATTAATTTTTATTTGTATAAACATAAATGGTTTTTTTGTAAATAATTATTAAGATTCTATATTAATAAAAACAAAAGTATTATTTTTAATATAAAAGGTAATAAAAATTCATTAAAACTTTTTGAAAACTACTGGACATCAAGAATCAAGAGCGATGTGTTTCATGGTTTATATATTTATATACATTAAATAATTAGTTCTCTTCACCCACAGTTTGCTTTACAGCTTTTTAAACATTTACAGTCTATCTAGCTAGCTAGATAGACATTAAGCAATTTTTCGTGGACTTCCAACCCCATTTAAATGGATTTAATTTAACATCTTTGACATTGACTCATTTTAAAGCTTTTTGAAATCAGTTTTTTTTTTAAAGGAATGACTACACCTATCATTCAATATATTTTCTTTGGGAGTACTCGCCTTGAAATTTTCTAGAAAATGGGACCACTTCAGTTTAGGTACCGGGGTATAGAGAGCTAAGCCTGCTAAGCCCTATTGACCCCTATGAACTTGCAGATCGCCTGCAACAAAAAAGAAGAAAAACCTCCCAAAAATCCCAAAAATCAAAAATACTAATCTGAGGGAATCCGCCACCAAACTATAGAACATGTATACCTATCTTGCCTCAGAAAAAAGTTCTGAAAAAGATCTGAAAACAAATGCAATTTTTTTGTGTATTATTTTCTACAAAAAGCTCTTCACATGTTTTTGCTAAAATAATGACAAATTGATCCCGTTCTCAAAAAAGTCTGAATTTAATAGCACTTTGCACTTTTTCCATACTTAGGCACCCAAAAACCATGATCTATACTAATATGATAAAGAGGAAAAATTTGATTGTTTGTTTGTATTGAATAGGCTCCGAAACCACTGGACCGATTTGAAAAATTCTTTTATTATAAAAATCCTACATTATCCCTGATGAACATAGGAAATATAATATTTTCAACAACTTTAGGGAATTTTTTTCGCGAGAACAGAAAAAAACAGCTAAAATCGCGTTCAAGGCCTACCTAAATAAACAGTAAATTATAAATCTTTATATTATTAAAGTCCGCCCCTAATGTTCTGTCCTTTAATACCTACCGATCCGCAGTTTTATTGATGTCGGCAGGTATAATCCATAAATGAAGGCAAGAGCTATCATGGTATACTTTGAGACAGACTATACTTTTATAGTCAATAATGGAATGACAATGTTGCCGATATTTGACTTGCAAATAAAATAAAGGAATTTTAATTAATTTTGAAGCAAGCATGATGCCCATGGCCCGTTTAAAATAATTTAAAAAAATGTAATATGCAGATAGGAGAATTTAATGTGAATTTTAACTACTTTAAAACTTTCTTTATTTAACCTTTATTTCTGTTAATTGATAATACATCAATAACGAGGCTAATTAGGTGGTATGCCTAACTTTTCAAAAAAATTGTACTGCAAAATTTTAAAAGAAAATTATTTAGCCTTCTCTAGCACACATTGTCAAACCGGTAAGAAAAATACAATGCTTAAGTGTATATTGCTATTTATTTACTTCTCCCAAATAAATCTTTATAAATCAAATTAAAAAAAAAAATCTCTCCTCTACGACCACACTTGACCAAATTATGGTCATATATTTCAGTGATGAGATCGTCGACCTTTCTCGCCTATGTAAACATCAGAGCGGAGTGCAAGAACAAAAAGACGGCTCTCTCTGGCCATAAGGACCAAAATAACGTAGGTCCCAATAAATTCGGATTAGGCTCCTTTTAATCCACGGTAGTTGACGGTCGGTAAAACGGGGGGCTGTGTTATCGGCTGCAGTGGACCGAGGTTAAAATTTGATTTATGCTCACAATTGTGTACGTTTTTTAAAGTTTTTTCGTTGTGATAGCAGTACGAAATTATTAAAATGCTTATATACAGGGTTTACACAACACATTGTTCAGCTTAAAGTAATTACTCATGATTGTGGTTTCTTTGATTTATGAATGCGTATTTTGTCATATGTAAGTTTAAAGCTAAGATAATAGAAACCCAGTAGGCTCTTAAAATGACCCTGACTTTACATTTTTTAGGCTTCATTTTTAGTAATTATTTGAGACAAGTAATTAAAATGAACGAATCGGATAAAGTAAAAAAGAAGTAAAAATATTAAAAAGCAAAAACCAACACAATCTAGAAGATGAGATACAAGTTTAGGCATAGTTATTACTAACCTTCATTTGTATTGATAAATAATCAAAAATATTTATTATCAAATTAAAAAGAAATGCCTTATTAATTTTATGTCCTACTCAAATGTTACAGTTACCAGGCAGTCTAAATGTTATATAATACCATAGAACATTAAAAAAGCTTCTTAAGTGAAATAATTTGGAAAAATCAAACTAACAACTTTTTATTAACGCAAAATAGTATATTATTCAATGAGCATGTAATTATAGCTATTACTCACGATGATGAAGTTTGCGTCACGAGCCGAAGGCGAGTGACGTAATTCATCAAAGTTAGTAATAGCTATTACATGCGAGTAGAATACTATACTTTTTCTACGACTTTTCCTAGTTATTTATTGAACAAACGAAAACTTTTAATATAGTCTATATATCAAAATATGGCGTCAGTTGTGAATAACATTGGTTGTCATAGTACCGTGAAAACAGATGTCAACCAGCAATTTTTCTGTCAGGCAAAGCACACTATTATTTTTATACACTATCTTATAAGGTTACAGGATTGTAAAACATGTATTTTTTTTTCAAATAAATGAAATTTGTTAATAATTCTTATTTTTTCCATATTGACAATTTTAAAGGTCGACTTTTTGAAACTTAGATATGTTAGACAGTGCTTATTGACTCTTAAAGACGTGTATACGTGCGTTTGATGCTACTATATAGACGTCATCGAACCCGTGAGAAATAACCCGTGGGTAATGGATCATTACTCACTGGAAGGAAATAAGTGTTATTATCTATTTAAAATTAGTTAATAATAAGCATATTATTAAACAGTCGTAGAAAAACTTATTTATCATTTATATGAAATGAACAGGTATGAAAAGTGCCATCTCCTTCTCATCAATAATTGTGAAGACACGCTTTTTATGGGCTTTTGTGTCGGAAATATTAACTATTACTACGGATTCTCTATCCTCTATTTATTCAACCAACATATTAACTTGCTCTTGGCGGCGGCACTCAGCAAATATACCAAATAACAGAGCCACTTCATACATCAAAAAAGTTTCATTGGGAGCTTCGCGGATGAATTTCAGCACTTCACAAGTTAAAATTTTTAGGTGCTAGCCTAACTTGCAGTAGTTTGTAATAAATATATTTTTATTAACTGTTCATGTCTTCTTTAACATTGAAAATTTTGTCCATAAGAAGTTAGGAGTGAATGTTCCAGACTATAATCGATATACATAAATAATATTTTAATATAATTTACAACAGCAATTTTAACATCCCAATTCCTGGAAACACACGGTGAGAAAATAAAAGGAAAATCATAATTATGAATCATTTTTTCCACAACTTATATCTGTAGAAATGGCATATGTTTTTTAAATCACTATGTACACTCATGGACAAAAATATCGAATAATCTTGAAATTTTTCATTAGGATCAGACTTCTAATAAACCCGATATCAGATTGGGAGAGAGTTCTTACATCTCCTCTTACTCGTGTGGCTACCGGACACGAGCACAATATGTGTTCTGGTGTCCCTGTCTCCTGGAAAGTATGACGAGCAGAAGAAGATCCGTCATGTCCCCCTCTTCCGGTAAAGTGATGTGGGTAGCTATCAGGTCCTTGTTACAGGATACAGATGTTCCTTCTGAGGCCGTATCTCCGGCCTTTTCCTATGAAAACGGTTCTACCCGCTTTCTGTTTAAAGCCAGCGAACCCTTTTCCATATAAAAGCGGTTCTGTCCGCCTTCGGTTTGGATTCAGGGATCCCTTCCTGAGCACCTGTTTGTTCGGGATGGATTCATCCGTTTCGGTCGGCGCACCATTGTCTGCTTATGACCTTGGGTAGCACCTCTCGAAACGGATTTATCCGTTTCGATCAGCGCACTTTTGTTACTTTTTTCCTATAAAAGCGGTTCTGTCCGCTTTTTGTTTGGAACTAGGGAAGTAAGAGTCCACCACGGCAGAACCCCGCATTACCACTGTAAGGCTGGATACTCTGAGAGGTCGCCCTGTATCTCAGAGGCACTGTTGGAGACACCACAGAATGCCATTCACTCATTAGCACGGTATGCTAACACCTTAAGTTAAGACTTGTGCTAGTCATTGCGTCCTATGGCAAATTTTGAGAATATTCGATATTTTTGTCCATGAATATATAAAGAATGAATGAAATAACTCATTATTAACGAAATCCGGGTAAACTAATTCCGATATTTTTAAATTCTATAATTCTGTTAATATCTATTTGTGTGCAAAATATAATGAAATTTATTGACTCTTTACTGGGTGTTCTATTTTCTTTGTCACCGAGTATAATAAAACTTACACTTTTATTGTGACCGCTGGCCTTATATGGAAAATCCAATTTAAATTTATAGCAGTAGTTCTAATGATAATTCGATAAGTGTAGCATATCAAATTACACCAAATAAAAATTCTTAGTGCCGAAGAACTGGCTTTTAACATAGAAATGGTTTTAATGATATTAATAATTTATTCATTATCTTAAACATTAATATATATGTGGAAATTCAATATTAATATAAATATTTAAGCGCCGCGAAAGACGTCTTTATTTTTTATTTTTTAAAGTGGTATGATAGGATATCTTAATGTTGCGTTTATTATTGTTGGGTTTGGATTGAATTTTTAAGATGTTTATTTGACACGAATGACACGTGCAGAGACTTAATGTTGGGTGAATTATATACATTTTTTTCTGAATGAATTTTAACAGTAAAATGGAAATAATTTAAATTTTAATTAAAATTAAATATGACCAAGTTCATACCAAAACGCTAATATATTTTTTAGTTTTATTAAAAGTTCATTAAAGTAGTTTTCTGGTGATTTGCAAATTCTTGTCAGTGTCAGTCGAGTCCGTTCGTGCCTTAAGCCCAGTCCACACCGAACGCAACACATAGGAACATTGTGTTTATGTTGCTTGTTTGTGGAACTTGTTCCTGATTGTTTCCTAAAGTTTCTTAAGGTTTCTCATTGTTTACGGTTGCAGAAACAAAAGTTTCTATAAGTTGCTTGTTTCCATATTTCGCGGTATAGATCAAAGGAAATTTAGAAACATTGGTAAACATTTTTGTTTGTCAGGCGCAGCGTGGACAAGTTGTAACTTGATTCGGAAACTAAAGCGTCGTGTGTGTTGCAAGGAGGGTACTTCTATTGTACTTATAGTTTTTTATAGTTTATATTAACAAAAAAGTTTTCTATTTTCATTGTCAATCTTACATTCTGATATTCAGTCATCTTTCTTTAATGAACTTATGAGGCGTACGACGTCCGGTGTATTTTTTTCCAAAAGAGTAGATTTAGTCCAACATTCGCGGACTCTTTTTTTATTATTTTTTAAAATAATAACAATTGCAGCCACTGCTGCCTGTAAATCGTCTTTGCACCAAATTGTTTACCAATATTGAAACAACCACTACACTGATGTAGATGGAACATTTCTTGTTGCAGCAACACAATGATACTTTGACTAAGATGAGTTTTTTGGTGTGGACAGATTGTTTATGGTAATTTTGTTGTTGTTTCTGTTTCCTAAGCGGGTTACGGCAACCAGCAACAAAATGTTCCTCTGTGTTTCTTTGGTGCAGACATACCTTGGGACCTGGGTCGAAGTGTTCCACACACTTTGAATTGTATTACATAATTGATTTAACGGTTTTCCTAATATACAACTAAGAACTAGGTACTGAATTTAAAAAGCAGAGATGCATATCCAGTGCATTCCAGGGCTTTTCAAAAAATTACAGCTTGCTGTGCCTGGTGGGCTAGATAGATAATACGACCATATCTATTTATAAAATAATTATATAGGTTGCGCTGTGACTGTCAATTTTTAAACCCCAAGGTAACGTCCAGGCTGACACGGGAATGCCAAAAAGAACTGGATGCCCTGGGAGAACGCAACAGGGTAACTCTCCTGTGGATACCAGGACATTCGGGAATAGAAGGTAAGGAAAAAGCGGATGAGCTAGTGAGACATGGATCATCCAAACCATATTTTGGACCAGAACCTGCCCTTAGAGTGACCAAAACCACAGCACGAGGGCAAACCAGGGAATGGATCCGAAACAAACACGAGGAATACTGGGAAAACCTCAGTAGAATAAGACATGGAAAAAGCTTCATAAGGGGCCCATCCAAAAGAACGAATGATGAACTACTTAGACAAAGTAGGAAAAGACTTTGCATAACAGTAGGGTTGTTAACAGGGCACGATAACCTAAGAGGACACCTACACAAGATAGGCTCATACAATGGGGACCGAAGTTGCAGAATGTGCGACGAGGGGGAAGAAACAGCCTACCATATACTGTGCGAATGTAAAGCGTTGAATCACAAAAGACAGGCAATATTTGGGCAACCGAAAATAAGCCCACAGAAATATATTAACCAATCAGTCTCGGGTTATACAGACTTGTAGAAGGAACAAGTCTAACGGGAGGATTAATATTAAAGATAATGGGAGAGTAGGCACAAAAAGCCCAAGATGCTGCTCTGCCTCCGGTAGTGAATCAAAACGGCTCCCAGGAAGAAGAAGAAGAAGAAGAATACTGTCGATTGTGCTCTTCTGTGATATGTTCTTAGATTTTTGTTTGACAGAAAGAAGATAAAATTGTTGTAAATGACAAACGCATTATGGGATATAACGACGTTGACTGCATTTCCAATAAAATAAAATATTTTAGAAGCTAATCAAAAAGTATTTAATAAAAATATAGTTAAAAGTTGTATTCCGGTTACAATTTCTTAAGCACTATCCAGAGTTAAACGTGGATATTCTAAAAGCCTATTATGTACTCTTCCAATGCGTGAACCAAAAGTAAATCGATTCCTGCGAGCACTCTTCAAAAAGTTTTCAAATTTACGAGTACAATTTACGACAACTTTCTATAGTGCTGTAAGAAATTCAGGGATGGTCTCTCCTTGGTGTTGAAATCAAAAATTCTCTTTTATTTCTAAGAATGCATGATCATAGTATTCATATATAACTTTAATTATGTAATCGTAATCTCTATCTCGTGTGTTGACGTGATATTTTGTCTAATAAAATGTCGAATGCTTTAGGCACTATATGGAGTGCAATGGGTAATAAATATAAAACTGTATGTTGATTTGGTACCTGGTATAGTGTAAATGCTCCTTCCGGTCGCTTGACCCAACAATTCCATTTTTATTTACTCTTTTTGAAACTTTCTATAGTAAACACATTTTTTTATAGAGAATGTCTGTGTGGAAGGTAGTTCAACCGTAATTTTTCGTTGAATTGATCGTCTGGGCATTTTCCACGCAGTGTTTGTAACCCGTCGCCAAAACTGTTGTATAGTGTAAATAGAATATGGAAAAAGAGAAATTTCACTTTAAAATAATATGTGACTTATGTTACGAAATTGTTTTTGTTATATTTCATGATAACACAACCAACATAAAACCCAAAGACTATGACTATATAGATGGTATGCCGTGAAGCCAAATATTGTACGGAGGATTAGAATATAACTGTCTAAATATTACTGAACGAATGCAAAGCGCATATAGTGCGATATTCGTTGCGAGATATCTCTGCACTGTGGGATTAAGTTTTGGGTAGACAAATTCAGCAAAAAATCCGAACAAACTTTGCTTGTAACTTGTTTCAAGTCAGCACTAAAAACAGCTCTTAAAGCATTGACTTATAGGTATACTATTTGTTGTTTACCAAAGTTTGTCCGAATTTTCACAGTTCAACAACGGCTGCCAGGTATTTGGAATGTTAATACTAGAATGGCTTAATATGGTCTGGTAATTTGGAATTATTGGAGCTTCTTTAAATTTTCTTTTTGCTGTTGATTGCTTTAATAAACTTCTACAAGTGTGTGCGGTGTTATTTTGATCATGCACATTCGGCAATCCCCGAACTTTTTTTACCTCGTTTTCTATGTTTTTTGTGTTCTTTAACTCTAATTTCAAGTGTTCTTTTTGATTCCCAATGTAAACTTTACCACATTCCCAGGGAATTCGGTAGACACACTTTTTATTTGAAATATTATTGTTCGGTTGCGTCTCAGCATAGATAATACTACTACGGATAAGATGAACCATTCAATGCTATATTTTTGATATTCCTAATGGACTTTGGCTAACGCGAGCCGATGTCCACCGAGAGATTTTCGCGCTATCCTTGAACGAAAGTTAAACAGTGTTGCCGGCAGGCCTTTACTATTGGCGTGATGAAACGCGACTAGAAGATACACAATCCATTTAGCCGCCCGCTTTCGCTACTTCATGTTCCGAATAAGGTACAAGCGACAGACATTGACAATGTCGCACATGGTTTCGTACCTCGATTCACTGGGGCAGGGGTTACCGACTTAATTTTATTCGCATTTACGGAAGCATTGATATCTCCGAACTGATTCAAAACGCCCCATTTTAATGAACCATCTATTCGTAGTAGTATTATCTTCGGTCTCAGTAAGAATACTTCTTAGGGCGGTTTAAGATTTATGTGCTGCTTTAGTATTATACATGTTTGTGCGGATCTTTTCCAAAGTTTCTTTAATGTACAAAATGTCATTAATGTTTGGTTTTGTTGACTGATATTAAAATAAAGTTTTTAATCTTATTCTGATGTTTGTTCATTGTTTTCTTAATTAGTTTTTTACTGTTATCGTTTTGCTTAAGATCCCTAGTTATATTGGTCATTTCTTCTGACAGAGATCCCTTACCATTCATTATATAAGGTTACTGCGCGGTTTTCTATGGTTGATGCTTGTGGCATATATTAGTAAAATAATTGTTCGATGCTTGATCAAAACACTTAAAAAAGCAAAGTATACGCGATAAATTTGTAAAAGTTTTACCGTAAACATCATATAGTCAATTTGATTTATTGGTGTACGCTAATCTAATAACGAAAGTAAAGTAATAAATTATACCGCTGTCAAACAACTAAATATAGGTATTAATAAATAGTCTGATATAGTACATTCTTAATGGCGCCTTAATTTCTGTATTATATTAATTAACTTAAGATTAAGCTCTTAAGATAATATGTTTAATATTGTAAATAAATTCTTTACTAAAATTTAAAAACCAATTTCTATGCAAAAATTTAGTCTTTAACATTAAAAGTTTTAATCTGGCGTAATGTGATATGTCCCAGTTATCGAATTATCGTTAGATCAAATAAAGATAACAAATGTAATTTTCT
>JAHBCN010019538.1:0-15856 GCA_019359885.1 Listronotus oregonensis
GACAAGGCGACGAAGGAGCAGGGTCTGGAATTTCTGAAGGAATAATATTGTAAAGTTTTTCGGACGAATATTGTACAATATTTAATTTCATACTGTTCTGTCGATATTTATATTTTAAAATAATAATGTATTTTTTACCTGCTTCGTATATTTCAAAGATTAAATGTCTGCTTGGGAAATGGATTTTGAGATTTTTGTTTACTGCTCACTTTTAGTAAACATACCTTTTGGTTTTCTGTTGTTAATACTAAATTCAACCTCTTGTTTTCAAATCATAGAAGATTCGTTAATAAACACAAACCCCCTTGTTTATGACAAACTTTTAAAGACACGAAAGCAATAATTGTTTTTAGAATACTCTATCTAGCTTCTGCTTTCATGGCAACTACGATTTATTGCGACCTACGGAGTATACCATATTTGGTACAAAAAAAAAACTTAATACCTACAGAATAAACAAAAAAAAAATTAAAGTGAAATAAAAAAAGTGTCGTTGTGTTTTACATCGTCGAATTCTCTTTAAAATACTGCATTTAGTAATTTTTATGAAAATTATATATTTCTATTTTGGTTTTTAAGCTAGGGCAAAAATACAAAAATAAAAAATTTTAAAGGCCTTTTTTAAAAAAGTTTGATAAGAAAAAAATGAGTTTGTAATTTTCCAAATATAAGTAATGTATATTGACTGATTTTAGGATGATCATGGCACTCTAGTTTAAAAAAATAATATTTTGACAAAACTAATTTTAAAATGAAGCTTTTGGTCGTAAAACGAACTGCAAAATGTGAAAAACAAAAAATATACAGGTTGTTCCATTTAACAATCAAAATTTCCAGTCATTTCCGATAAAATCGGAAGTGGGAAAACTTCAAATACTCAAAAATAACGTTTTTTAAATAAAACCCCTTTAAGTTTCAGTAATATCAATTAAAAAATATAAATGTGTATAATGGCATAAGGTAATCTATGAGCACCTGATACTGTGTATTCAACATTTATTTCTAGCATCAATTACAATTAGTTATCCAAAAACCCTGCCTTCTTCTAACTCCACATTTGACGTGTTTGAATTTTATTTCTTTCAATATCCATGTATTTCAGATTCATAGTATTTTACATGTACGACAAAAGTGTCGCTCTAAAGGGCGAGACGTTTGCTCAATGCTCAAACATTTCTTTGATAGTATTCTTAGCCCAATAGTAAAACACAAAATTCTTTTCTGCGACTCTGGCGCGGCAGAACAAAATTTCATGGTTATCGTTTTCGCACTACATAGTCCATACATTGAAACTACTTAAAACCGTAAAAGTTTTGTTCCCCATAAGAGGCCACTCATATATAAAGGAGAAAGATATGAGTCTTATCAATAAAATCTTACACTGAAACACCCATGATTGAAGGAACGTCACAAAGTAGAATTAAACCATCACCTTTTACTGTCATCATTGTGCCATAAACTTAAATTTAAATCTTGAAAACTTTTATCTAGACTTTATGTTAAAAAGTCCCCTTTTTCCTCACATTATTCAATTTTAAAAGTTGACCACAAGGAAAATTCATACTTCCGGCAAACTACTTTAAAGCTTTTCAAAGATGTTATTGTTAAAATTAATACAAAAAAAAACAAGAAACCGAAGGGTCCAAGAAGCAAAACGACCCAATAGTATTAAGAGAACTTTACCGAAAAATTCCCATTAAACCTGCAAAATTGAAGGATTTACATGTAAATCAGTTCTTGGCCAATGCAGTTTTCAAGCATTTTACAACTCATTGGTTCTTCCCATGGTTAACCGAAAGAGATGATGATGACATTAAATATGAAGAAGACCCCAAATTGATGCTCAATAACTGGCAAAACATTAAGGTTCTGATATATTTATGTTTTGAAATTTAATTCCATGCTTGATCTATAAAAATGTTTTTTTTTTATTTGGGAAGTAAATAAATATATAAAATAGAAAAAAATGAAATTTATTCTTACATCTTTTTCAGTTATATAATCCATTAAAAGGTAAAAAACCAATCCTGAAAATTTTGGTGTGAGTGATTATATGGTTTCCCCGTGGCCCTTTATATGGATCGGAAAAAGTGAAAGTAAAATAGCCCATTTTGTAGATATATGTGTGACTTCCTTTGTGGGAAGCTTCAAAAAAGTTTACAAACCAATTTTATTGACGCAAATTTTAAATTAGGAATCTTTTTAATACTCCCAATAAGTCAAAGTTATTTTTTAATGAGTTTATGCTCGGAATTTACAAGATGGCAGTCACTTTGCAATTAATTTTGGTACTAACGGCAATATTTATTTTGAAGTAATTATTTATTAACAATTTGGCTAAACTGAATTATGTTTAATATAATCAGAAGAAATGTTTACTGCTAACCATGTACCAAGTAACGTTCGAATTTTAAATACATAATATATTTACTTGTTTACAATATAGATTTTTAAAGAAATTTAAAAAGTAATTTTTTATTTGAAAAAGGACACAAATTTAAAAACGAATTTAAAAAAATGTACTATTTCATAAACATTTTAAATTTTCTAATAATATCACTAAATCGTTTGGCAAAATAAAAAATAATAAAAATGAAGTTCATCAAAAATTAATTGACATACTTTGTGGAACAGGGAGGTGAAAACTTTACCTTCCTAATTGTAAAGTGCTCTTTTCTCCAAGCATTTTCAATTAAGTACTTAAAACCTCCTTAGTATAGCCACTATCTGTAAATATTTTAACACGAAATTTTTTTCTGCAAAAAGTGAATTCTGCGCTTAAAAAATAGTGGTAAAGTTCATTTTCTGCATTGAGAAAAAATATTAAATTACCTCCTACGTAGTTAACCTTAAAAATAACAATTTTTTCTTGAGTTTTGTCACTTTCTTCCGGTGAGACGATACTTCCCCAAAGAAATTCGAGGCGAATATTACCTATCAGCATGTCCACTATGGCACCTTGTCCACTCCCAGCTCGTTTCATTTCCGAGGAATTTTGGTTTAAGGTGTTTCTAAATTGCCACTTTGCTTCCGGCATAGATTTCGCAAATTTTAGTTGAAAACCAATTTATAAAATATAATCCTAACGTGGGGTTATTTCTAAAGTGTTAATGTATTAGCCGCGCAAGGTTGTTGGTTGCCCGCATGCAAGTCTATTTTGGCCTTCCTTTTGCTAATAAATTTATATTGCGTCGTCAAAAACTAAAATTCGTCTTTTTCATAATCACTAGTCAAAACGTATATTGCCAGCAAACAGTGTAATAGCCATAATTTTACAGTGAACTAAGTAACCATTCAGTCGTTTCCTTATTCCTGAATATGTTTTAGGAAAACAGTCTAATAATTATTTTTAGTTCATTGTTCCCAGGCATTACAGGGAATGATTGTATAGTTAGTTCTTGGTAGTTAAATAAGGTTTTGCGCTGTTTGCCGTCAATACATGTACAGGGTGTTCCATTTTTGTCCCTCCGTAATTATTATGCTCTTGCATGTGTTATGTGTTCTTTTGAGTCAAACTTATGATGGTAAAATCAACCAAAAACTTTCCTCCCAAGAATATGGTGGAACATCAAAAAATTGTCAGTTTTCAAATGACTATAAATATTTTCTTAGTCAAAAGAGATACAGAAAAATGTTTTATGCAAAAGTTTCTTTATAATATTCTGACGTTTTCAGAATAAGTATCAGAGGGTCAGGTAAAAAAGTTATTAGAACATTTTTTTTTTAATGAAACACCTTGTATATTTTATTTCGTTTTCTTTCGTCCGGTAAGAAAGGATGTATAGGCCACAAAACTTTAGTAATTTGGTCATTTTTAACTTAGGATGAACTGATTTGTTAGATTAAAAGTAAAAAGTGAATCTGTGATCTTTTAGTTTAAGATAAGTCATCTGTAGCAGGTAACCATTATATTTGTTTCTAAATTAACTAAATTTTTAAATTTCATGAAACGTTTTTAATATTTAATAAAGTTATATTTTTAAAAAAATTAAACAAATTCTCTAAAAGCCATTTTTGGCATATCTTATAGCAGGTCTTTCTTTTGTTACAGCGCACCTGGATTATTTCTTTTTATTGTTTTTTGGACTTTATTGTCCTGCTGCTTGGCTACACTGCACAAGCTGAGGCTGTCTCTAGGCAGTAAATTTTGAATTTGTATTAAATCAAGTTGATGTGTAAAGTGTTCTTATGGCCAATTGCACCGTTGTGGTTTCTGTTTTCTTAACTAAGGGACGTTTTGGATGTGACTATTGTCATAATATTTGACACCGTCTCAATGCAACCTAGGTTAAGAAGGGCTTAAAAATGCTTAAACCACAGTGGTGCAAACCGCCGTTAATATAAGTTTAAGTAAGGAATAGTCCTAGAGATCTATAGTTTAAGATAACATTTAAAAGTTTGGTTTAATAAATTTTACCAAATATTAAAAATTTGTTTGTTTCCAGGTTTATTCAATTCAAAGTCAGTCTAAAAGTAGTACAAGACCTTGGTAATAATCTATAGTCTAATAGCTAATATTACTTGTACTGTCGTCCTTTTAACGTCAAATATTAACAGATTATAAATTATATCTCTTGACTGGAAACATTCGCATGTGTTAGCAATTACAGAGAGATTTTTAATATCCCACCTTTATCTTGTGGCTTGGGATGAGTTATTCGTGGTATATACTTTAACTTTAACAACTAATAAGTTTATTAACGGTTACAGAAGTTCCACTTCTCTGACTTTTTTAATGTAACAAACTTAATATAAATTCATCAACCGGTAGTAGAGCTGGATGGGAATCGAATTCTTCTGGAATCGAATCCAGGAATCGATTCCCTTTTAGGGATCCGAAGACTGGAATCAATTACTTTTTAAAAATAGGATCCGTGATCCGGATTCTACACAATTTTAAAATGATCCGAAATTGATTTCTTTTTGGAAGAATTTGATTCCAAAAGGAATCGAGTTGTTATATTTTAAATTTTAGACAAATCGTTTATAAATGCCATTTTAAATCCGACATTTCAAATTTCCAAATTTTGAGCTAAGATTATTAATTTTCAGATTTTGACCTAACACTCTTAAAACCTTTATATCCTGAATCTAAGGCAAATAGGTTTATAAATGGCCAAATCCTCCATTCTAAATCTTCCATTTTAATTGATTTTCGGAAAAAAAAGTGAAGAATTTTAATACATCTGCCTATTAAAATCTTTAAATAAGGATACACACCTAAAATGTGATTTTAAACTAAAATATGTTGTTTTATATGTCCAGAGAAACAACATTTCATTGAAACATTTTTTTTCGATTATAGTATCCAAAACCGGACATAAATTTTACTTGCAGAGTTTTGATCGCTCGATCTTGATAATTTTTAATATGTAATCCTTAAGATAACCCTAAGGAACTTTTAAAAGGGACATTTTATTATTAGTATTTAAGGTGTCTGACAAAAATGCATTTAAAATTTTAATACATTTTTATTATGCAAGCAGAGAAATTATTAAACGGTACTTGTAAAACTTTCTGTAAAATTACAATAAGATGTCCCATTTATAAGTTGCTTAAGGTTTCCTTAGGAATTACATTTAAAAACCTTATGAAGATCTAGCATCGCAAGTTTTGGAATACAGTTCAAAAAAATGTTCCATTTAAGGGTGATTTCATGTTGATCTCAGAAATAAAATTTAAAGAGTATTTACCAAAAACTAATTTCGCTTAGGCCCGGTACTTTCATTAACTGATAACTTTATTGTCTGGATATTCATGGTTATAATTGTCACAACAATTGTTATTATGGAAATTATCCGGAGAATAATTTTATTCGTTAATGAAAGTACCGGCCTTAGAGTTACAGCACTTTAAAATGGGGCTAAAATTATATTTCGCGAGTCGGCTCCATGCTAAAATCTTTGGCGCTTGATTTATCGTCTGGATGATATACTATCATTCGTACCGTAGTTACTATTTGTGGGTAAAAAAAACTAAAAAAATAATCAGAATTCGTGATTCGATAAATAGAAATCGATTCCTGGATTCAATTCCTTTTTCTTTAAAAGGAATCGTGATTCGCATTGGTGATTCGAATCCTTTACGGGAATCCGGATCTATAAATCGATTTTTTCTTTGAAGGATCCATCCCAGCTCTGACCAGTAGTATTGAGCCCAAGGAAGTTTAAAGGTGTATGGAAGCCCAATATTGTAGAACAAAATTTTCCAGGCGTGCAGGGCAGCGGGAATAGGGATTGGCCCGCGGAGTTTGCGCCATGAATAGTAGGTCAGAGCCGGACTTCCATAATTCTTTGTTACTATCTATAAAGTTGACATCATCAAATGTCAAATTCAAGCATTCACTGTTTTTTTATTTTTTGCACAAAATTGTTGGTTATTAAACGATACTGCGATACTACATTGTGTAATATTGGATTTTATATCTTCTGATATAATATGGAAAGAAGCTTTCTATTTAAATGGTCGAATATTTTTGTGAGTTTTGTATTTTTACTAAAAATCTTTGTAAATAAATAAAAACACGATTTTTTAAAATAAATTTTAAACACTGTATAATAGTTTCATGTACTTATCACACTTTTGTGATAAAGAAGGGCAAGATAGTGTAAATGAATTTAATCTAATCCTAAGATTCTGGTTGTACATTAAAAAGTGAAAATTTTTATAACTGCTTTTTAGGCATATACTTTTCACTAATAACAAACATTACATGAGCAGAATAACAGTGGTTAAAAATGTTTAGTAACCTTTGGTACCTAGTAACATTGTAACAGTATCCGTTAAATATTATGTGTCTACAGTATGTCGAGCTTAAAAGTTAATAATGTAAGTTTAAGAAACCAAAAAATCTAATTTATTTTAAAAAAAATACAGAAAAAGCAAAAAGGAACTTTAACATAAAATTGTATTTTCTTTCATTCAATTAGAGGGACTTGTATATATTAAAATTTGCCTGGTTTGCTCAGTAATTAATAATTTTGATCCTTTAAAAGAATGTACTAAATTATTAAATGAAATAAAAGTACCTAACTGTAAACCTTATTTCTTTTTAATAATCCACAGAAATACACAAACATTGGGGAAATCATCTAAAAGATAGTTAAGATTGCCTTACTTTTCTTACTGCTATTTCCTATGAAATTTTCCTTATTCTGTTACTCATAATTGATATATTATTATTTTTTCGGTTACCTAACGTTACGTCTCATAAGAAGCACCTAATTTAAATATAAGAAAGACTAACCTAAAGTAAAAAATACCGGGTATGTTACCCCTGGATTTTCAAGACAAAACCATACAACCTCTAATCATTTTGTTACGATATTATAAGTAACAAACAATAAACACTAAAATTATAGTTACAATTTAATAAACACTAATCACTAAAATAAGAAGATTTTTATCAATCCAAAAACTTCTGGAACCACAAAATATAGGTACTCAGTCAGTACAGCGCGGATATAGTTTCATACACACCGCGCGCGCCCTTGCACCAAAAACCTTAGACAACCTAAGACCAAAAACGGTACTACGGCTCGGCGGATTGAAGTATAATGTGTTGCCTAACTACACACTGATTAATTAGTGTGTAAGTAGGGACATATTAAATTATTTCGTGTAATTTTGTTATTGCGCAGAATATTTTCATACTGGGCTGGACATTTTTTGATCGAATGGGCCATAGCATTGGGCTTCCATACACCTTTAAACTTTCTTGATTGAGCCCAGTACCAGTCTCTCCCCTTACCAATCCAATAGTCATTTTATTAATGTTATTAACGTAAAAAAATCAAAATTTCTTAAATAGTATGAGATAAAAGTAGGTAAAATATGTCTTTCTTGTTTGTTTTCACATCACAAACTTATTTCATTATTTCAAATACTCTATAAATAAGATCAATGCACATAACAAAACAAACTTAGATTTTATATTGTCCCTTTCTGTTCCTGTTCTGTTTCATGAATTGAATTCACATCACTCCGGTCCTTTAGTCTATAAAACTTTCAATAGAAATTCTCTTAATCCGGAAAAAAGAAAAAACAATCGAGAAAATATAAAGTTCGACAGACTGATTAGGGGACAAAAGACATCCAAATACACGCACGCACGACGCAGGACGAAGGATGTCATAGACGTCGTCGTTGAAATGGTCCTTTTTTTGTAATGTAGAATATATGTTAAAGTTTCTCTGAAAGTGGTAGAAATTGAAACGTATCAAACACAATAATTTTCTGCATAAAGGTTGGTTTTGGAAAATGCACTTTTTTGCACTGTTTATTGTTTTTAACAGACTTTAAAAAAAAGATGGTTAACAATTCAATATCTTTGTATGTAATATTATTGACACTGCTTTCAAACATTCATATGTATGTTTGTATGTATGTTTGTCCATGCATTTCTCCGAAACTATTAAGCGGATTGTAACCATTCTTTTGGTATTGACTTACAATTACTTCAACTTAGGAAGTAGTAAAGATTTTATTAAAATCGGTTCAGTAGTTTTTATGATATGGTGGACTAATACGTGTAATAACCGCGTGGCTTATTGATACGACGAATGGTCAAATTCCAGTGTAAGAAAATTATCAACAAAATATCCATTCATATATAAGTCACATAGAAAATGTAACACCCAGAATTATTTCTTGAATTTTGATAAAAATTTGTAAACCTATTTGCTACCATGAAAGTATATGCTGATAAAATTTTAAAGGCATTCCGAGCCGTACTTTTTTTGTAAATAGTCCAGTAACTGAAGACCTGAAAGTACCCGAAGCTGTAAATAAATCTGTACAATTTTTATTTGTGGCGCAATTCTTAGGTCTTCGCGGATGCTTGCGAGAGAGAAAAAGTTTGCCACCATTCCGACGAGGGAACCCGTTGAAAATGGCCCCTGCATGTCTCAAAAATGAGTTTCCCGTGAATATCTGCCAAAATATGGGAATTAGAGAATTTTTGTTCAGACAAAAAATGAAGATCACCTTAAAATCTACAAAAATGGTTTTCACCATTTTTTCCGCAACACAAATATTTTTCGCAAAAATGGCCGTCAAAAATTCCATAACATTTCACACTGGATAGATGTGGTAGTAGGCTAAAAAATGCAGATGGGCAAAACAAAACAATTTTATCAAAACGCAAGAAAGATGGTAAAGGAAATTTTCTGGGATCATTGAACACTTGCTACGGTCTCATTATAAAAAAGAAATGTAAATTACAAACCATTTTTTCAAAGAATATCAATAAATTAATAAGATACTTCCAAAATATTGTGAATTTTTTTTTAATATTCTAGAAAAATCAAAATCAACCAAACTCATATGCAATGATAGGTAAGCGTTTTAACATTCCGATAAACTTTAAATAATTAAAAAATGTACATTATTGCCCGAGTAATGGAACAATTCGTCCGCCCGCTAATAAGTGAATCCATGAAGATAGCGGCATTCTAGCGGCAGAGCAGCAGCTGAAATGAAGGGACTTTTGGGTCCCGTTATCTCGAAAACTATCGATTTTTCATAAAAAATTATAAAGACCATTTCTGTAGACTACAAGGCGATCTTTATTTTTTGTTTAAAAAAAAATTCTTTAATTCGCATATTTTGGCAGATATTAGGGGCAAACCCATTTTTCGGGCCTTGAGGGGCCATTTTCAGCCCTTTCCCACCTGTTAATGTTGATAAACTTATTTCGCTCGAAAGCATTCGCGAAGACCTAAGACCTAACTGTACAGATTTATTTACAGCTTTGTCCCTTCATTTATTGGACTAAAGGGCTCTTTTGTCATATCAGTATCTGAACAATATGAACATGTTTACGTAAGATTCAATTATTTTTCTGTATTGGATTTGTTTGGTTCAACTTGCAACTAGCACTTAGATATTGATTTTCCACAACAAGGGCAGTTGCGAACCAGTGGTTTGATGCTGTCAGAAGGGCAATAACAATAAGAACAGTTTATCGCCGAATAAGGTTTTTGGACTGTTTTCATCCCGTCCCCATCCTGTACTACCAGACTTATGTGGAATATGGAATGGAACTCAGTCGTGTGTTTGGTCACACATGATGGTCGTGTAAGAGTAAGATGGAAACGTGGTAAAAGACGAAACGTCCAATTTTTCATTGAACGGCATATTCATCGCACTGTGGGTGTTATGGTATGGGGTGCCATTGCTTAGGGCAGCAGGTTACGATTAGTGTTTATTTGAGGTAGCATGTCTGCCCAGTGCTATATCCACGAAGTTTTACAACCACATTTGCTTCCCTTTTTAAAAACATTGCAAGATCCACTATTTCAGCAGGACACTGCACGACCTCATGTCGCACGTGTTAGTTTGGACTTCTTAGAAGCGTCCGGGGTAAATCTGCTTCAGTGGCCTCCTCGATCTCCAGACCGTTCGCCCATCGAACATGTATGGGATATGATGGGAAGAAAATTGCAAAATTCATCGCAACCTTTACAAACATTGAACGCTCGACGAAACCAAATTTAGTTGGCGGGATACAATACACCAAAAGACACTTAATCCAAGCAATACCGCGACGACTTAACGAATATGTAGCAAAGGGAGGAGCTCCGACATATTATTAGGTGGCATATCTTAGCTATTCGGCGAAATTTCAAGTTCAAATTTTAATCACTTTTTATTTATCAGAAGACTTAAAAATTGTAAAAGTATGCTTAATATTACAGCACTCCTACTCAGTGTTTCATTTTCTATGTCACTAAGTCTGGTACTTTCATTAACGGATAACTTTATTTTTCGAATAATTTCCATGGTTACAATTGTCACAACAATTGTTATTATGGAAATTATCCGGAAAATAATTTTTCGTTAATGAAAGTACCACACCTTAAATATATTAAAATATTTACAACAAACTTATTATTAGATACTGATTACAAAAAATATTCCACTTTTCACTTGAAACTAAAAAAACAAAACAGAATAAAAACAATGGATTTGCTGGCCTCAAAGATAATTGTAGGCCCCTAATTTCTTTCATACCTACTTTTAATATCGTTTTTGTTAGTTAATTTAATGTTCAGTAACAACTATTAAAACTTGGGCACAAAATTTGTCAAATTTTGCCAATTTTTGTAAATGGCTCTTTTTTACCTTGTTTTACTTTTAATTACTATAAATAAAGCAAAAGGTAAAAAAAATATTTATATTTTATAAAAACTAACAAATTAATAAATTAATTAACAATTTAATACATTTTACATTTACTATTAAAACTTGGGCACAAAATTTGTCAAATTTTGCCAATTTTTGTAAATGGCTCTTTTTTACCTTGTTTTACTTTTAATTACTATAAATAAAGCAAAAGGTAAAAAAATATTTATATTTTATAAAAACTAACAAATTAATAAATTAATTAACAATTTAATACATTTGAACAAACTTAAATATCCTTTCAAACAAATTTAATATTATATTGCGACCCCGTTTTTTTCTAAGACAGAATTTAGCCTTCCAGACATTGAATGGACCAAAGCCCGGGCGCCTAATTACATACTATACTATTACTCAGAGCACCGGCGATAGAGGTTGCTCTGAGTCGCAGTATAGATTGTAGTGACGAATACGCGCGAATTTTCACTTCATAATATACTACAGCCCAGAGCGGCGGTTAAAAATATTATATAAAATGCTGTATAGCATGTTGTATCACTATAAAAATGTGTTGAAATTCTTTGGATGGGTACTTAGAAAGGTATTTAAATGGGGGTTTTATTGCCTGCATAAAGTCCTCAGACAGATTTGTTTTGTTTAATGTCCTGAACTATTATAAATTATTGTATTGATACAATACCTGCTTTAACCTTACTCCCTTATAACTTTATAATAACAAAAAGCATAAGCATAATAACGTTTTGACAGATAAGTACTACATCACGAGGGAGTTATTTCAGAGGTACGTAGAGGGAAGTATTGTCAGAGTTCTCAAATGTAGGTTGTATCACAATGGCATATTTTAAATTCTTAGAATTAAAGTGGAAATCAAACCAGTTTATTTAGTATTTAATTTTTCTAATTATTACAAAAAAATACACTTTTTATAAATACGTAATGTTTTTATTATATCGTATATACTCATAAAAATAAAACAACATTAAGCTTAAAAAAACGGTCATAGTTGATATAAAATAAAATTATGAAGATAAAACAGAATAAAATAAAATACCTATACATTAGTGAGATTTAGCACTACGTCTATTAACAAGGACCGCTTTACTTAAGGATCTTGAGGCTTTGCGTTTTCTATTAAGATTTTCATTTTTGGCGGGCCTTTCAGCCTAATCCTTTTGGAACCAGACGTGAGGACAGGTCTTTGTGTGCGCCTACTAATTTCCACGCCGAATATTTTTTGTATTAGCAAATGCATGTAATAATTCTGTAGGAGTTTTAATTTTTTTAAGACATTTATTTAGTCGAACGATAATGTTTGTTGAGTCTGGTGATATGTTATTTTTAACCATTCTAATAATATTTGAAAAATTTTGGCTAAGTGCTTCTACGGCTTATTTTTTTTTAGTTGTAAGCTTTTCAGCTACTGCAAGAGGAGAAGTAGTTGAATTGCTAACATATGCCATTTTTTGAGAAAAAATCCATTACTAGGTGCTTCACAGTTGGATGGTTCTTTGGTGCCCTCATTAATAGACGTATCCATCATGTCATCAAAAAACATTTCATCAATATTATCCCCCATCGCTAATTTGGCCAAAAATAATTCTACTCGGCGTTCATAGTTGCAAGGTTTGTTAATTTTTGTTTGTATTAAGGTTATGTTAAAGATAGTATCCATTTTAAGAATAAGTTGTAATTTACGTAGATATAATAATTATTAAAAATAATGTTATAATAAAAATACATTATGAAGTATGATCGATCAATTTGGCAACAAAACAGTTTAACAAAGATAAATATCAATAACTACGGCGTTGTGAATTACTCAAATCAATATTATATATTTTTATTTTAGTTATATATATTATAGGAGTACCATAAAAAAGTTTAAAAAACAATAAAAAATAATAATATTATTATGAGTTCATAATAATCCAACACATTTTCACAATATTAAAACATGCATACATAGCATTTTACATAACATTTTTAACCGTCGCTCTGGGCCGTAGTATATTCTGAAGCGAAAATTTGCGCGTATTGGTCACTACAATCTATACTGCGATTCAGAGTATAGTATGTAATTACGTAGCCCGGATTTCCTCGTAACTCATGCCACGCCTCTAAAATTTTATCCTTAAGTTCGTTTACATTTGGCGGCCTAAACTCATTTTCACTATTTATTTTTTTAACTAATAAGCCCCAAACATTTTCCATAATAGCGTATCACGGTAAAACCCTGATACGCTGCTCTTCCATCCATTCATCTACTTGCCTGGCCGTATAAACGGGACACTTATCTTGCTAAAAGATAAAATTTCTGTCCGGAAATCGATCCAGTACAGAAGGAAGCATGATATTCTCTAGTAGATCTGGATATACCTCCGCATTGAACCTTCCTTCGATAAAATACCATACACCAAGTCCTTGTGCACTCAGCCACTCCCAAACATTTACCGAAAATCACCCACTACTTCTGTCCTTTTGGGTATATTTTTCATCAAATCGTGTTCCTTGAGGCCTGTATACCTTAAGTATCTCATTGTAGCACGACTGAAACACTTTTTCATCGGTGAATATTATATTTTCACAAAAAATCGGAGGTTCGAAGTAAAATTGTAGAGCAAATCCAATGCGTTGTTCTTTATTTGCATTTGTTAAAAACGGTTTTAAGGCTGTCGGGTGGCAGCGCAATTCTGATAATTGCCTTATGCTGAGGAATTGCTTTTTGTTTTTGCTGTAACTACAGATTTAAATGGTTGGTTTCTTAAAACATTAAGTAAATTATTGTCTTGTTCTTGATTCGATAGTTTGGGGCGACCACTTCCAGCTCTTCTCTCAAAGGAGTGTGTTTCCTGCCATTTTTTTTAACAAAATGAATAGTACTCGTTGGGATTTTAAGCTTCGCCACATCCCTTTCTAGCCAACCTCTCTGCTCAATATAATGAATAATTAATACTTTTTGATCCAAGTTTGGCATTTTAAAAAATATTTTTAGACACTGACAGCGGACACCTGTTTCTTTATTAGGTTTTTCAATAGGTATTTATATTCAGTAGAAGGTGGCATAAGCCTATTTTACGAAAGGGAAAAAGAATTGCCCAAGATTTAATGGCCGTTACTGTACATACAAAAATATTATTTTATTATTTTATGTTTTTTTTTAATTGATTTATTTTTTTTATTATTTTTTTTATTAATAATCTTGCTTAATACAGTCAAAACGAATTAGCAAAAAAGGAGATTAATTTAGAAGAAATGTGAAAATTTTACTAATATTTATGAAATAAAACGAAGGTAGGATATTTAGACAATCTGTCCCAAAAATCCCAGAATGTCCAATTATCTATCCAAAAACTATTGGAATACACTCTATGAAAAATGGCACCATTGCGAGATATTTCACTTTCGGGAATGCAGATTCAACCTTTTATTTTTAAATGGGATACCCCTTTTTTATTATTTTTTTTTTCCCTGCGAAATTTGTTGTATATTGGTAACAAACTATCATCGTCAAATTTAAAAAATATTCAAAGCGATTTACTTAAAAATAATACACGTTCTCAAAATTTAAAAAAATCTCATTTGATTGAGGTTAAAACTAACCTAACTAACAAATAAATAGACAGAACAAGTAGGAAACCATGTATTTCAAAATTTAAAAATTCAAAAAGCAAAAAAAACGTTTGTATACTATTAAAATTTTTCATGAAGTGTTATCTGCCATCTAAAAATTGCTTTAATTCCGAACTTTTTTTAGAATACGGATACATATAAAATTTTTTTTTATTTGTAATAAAACACAGTAGCTACTGTCCATGGGTTAAAAAATTGGGGGGCATAGTTTTCACACGCCCCACACACGAACAGTCTTGTCGAAGGAAAAACTAAAAAAAAACCGACTGGAATATTCGATAAACAGCTTGGCCCTTGTAGGGCTCTTTGGGGGCATCAAAGCGTTCGCAAAAACCCTTTTAATTTTCCTCCTACCGATGCGCGCACTGGATTAAAGAAAATTCGAAAGTTGCTTTTTTGGGTTTGGCTGGTTTTAAAGTTGGAATTATTGACCTAAGTAACTTTTAAAGCCTTGGAATAATCATAAAAAATGTCTGTTTTTTCAGCCCCCTATCGATTTTTAAAATTTATAAAAACCTTTTTTTTTTTCTTTAAAAGGGGTTTGTAATGTATGTGACTTTTTGGTGGTAATATTGTTGATAATAAAAAAAAAATTACCTATTTCTACTATTAGGTGGTTTAAAAATTTTTTTTGCCTTATATTAAAAGGGTTCGCATTAGCACTACATAATAAACCTATTATTGTACCGTTTGATCCATTACAATGGCCCCTGGTTTTCCCCCTTTTTTTTTTAAAATTTTCAAATCAAAACTTCATTCATGGGGTAACTCAAATTTTATGACCGGAAAATTTTTTTTGGTGTCCTACCCCGGGTTATCGCAGAGTCGTTAATTTATTTAAAAAGAATGACTAGTTTGCGATTATATTTTTTCATGGTTTGAAAACTTTATAATAGGTTCAATAAAAATTTTGGCAATTGAACGATTTGATTTAAAAATATTTTGTTATAAACATTTTTTAAAAAAAAATTATGGCACCGTTATAAATATAAAAATGAGTTACCCCTGAATAGTTAAATTTTTTTTTTTGGCATACTCTTTTGGTAGTTTTGGAATAAACGATAAGGTTATCAGACAATAT
>JAHBCN010019539.1:0-16176 GCA_019359885.1 Listronotus oregonensis
AAATGATGACAAATACAGGAAAATAGATTTTGAATACTTTGATACAGATTGATAATAAAATCATCGGAAACCCCTTTTTAAACCCCTGAAACTGAAAGAAAATTTATCCCAAAAATTTTTTTCACATTATGGGTTATTTATGTTAAAAACATATTACAGGAGAATATATATATTTAAATAAGACGTACCAAATATTTGGTGAGGGATTATAAAAAATTAAAATTTTTTAACCAAAAATTTTTAAATTTCTAAATTTTTTTTACCCAAAATGTAATATTTTAACGGCGCGTCAAATTTCTAGAGGATTACCCCAGTTACCCAAAAATTTGTCCGGGTTTTTGACTCATCAAACTTCAGAAAGTGTGCTTTTGAGACAGGTAATATTTTATAAGTCAAAAACAAAACAAACATTTTGAAAATTAAAATTTTTGAAAATTGTCTAGGACCAAACTTTAAGGTCAAAATTTCCCGACAATTTCCTGCCGTTTTCCCAAAATGGAGAATAATCTGAAGGAAATTTTGGGAGGTAAAAGTGGTCCTAAGGTTTTTTTCCCCAAGAGGTTAAAGAACATCTAAAGAGATTGTGGGGTGGAAAACTTGTCCACATTTTGTCCACATTTATTCATCAAGTGTACTTTTGCCCAAACCCCTATATTACTTCTTTCTTTTACTCACACAGAAATTTATATTTTAAAAAAAACCCTAATAAATCACACGGCTAACGCTACCTGTTCTTGCATCCATCAGAGAAGTTGATTTTTAAGAAAACTATGTGCCAAACTAGGTACTTGTACTTATGATTTTATAGAAATATTACCTGTCTCAAAAGCACATTTTTCGGGAAGTTTGATGAGTCAAAATTCCGGGGAAAAATTTTTTGGGATAACTGGGGTAGATCCCTCTAGAAATTTGAGCGCCGTTAAAATATTACATTTTTGGAAAAAAAACTTTAGAAATTTCGTAGAAATTTTAGGTTAGGAAAAAATTTTTAATTTTAATATAATCCATCACCAAATATCGCCGGTACGTCTTATTTAAATATATATATTCTCCTGTAATATGTTTTTTAACATAAAAACCCATAATGAAAAAAAACTTTTGGTAAAAAATTTTTTTTTCAGTTTCAGTGTAAATAAAAATGGGGGGTTGCCGATGATTTTATTATCAATCTGTATCAAAGTATTCAAAGTCTATTTTCCTTTTTATTTTAATTTAAGCAAAAAGGGTTGAAAAGGTTTAAAAAAGGAAAAAAATTTTTTTAAGGGTTTTCCCCCCCAATTTAATCCTAGACCAGGGGGAAATTTTAAAAGGTTTAAAATTCCCCAAATTTTGACCTGTTAAAAATCCCTATTTAAGGGAAAAAAATTATAGGTTAAATTGAAGAATTTAGTATTTTTTTTTTTTTTAAAATTTAACTTTTATGGGGAATTTTTTTTAAAAAAAATTTTAAAAAAAGGGGTTTAAAAACCAAGGAAAATAGGCAAAAAAGTCATATTACCTCATAGACATAAACTTTCAATTAAATGTTCACATTTTTCCAAATTTTTTTAAAACTTCTTGAAATTAATGTTTTTGGGGGATTTTTTTTGGGGAAAAAAGAATTTTTTTCCAAAAATTTAAAAAAAAATGTTCCACAGTGCTGGTTTATTGAAAAAGAAATTTTTTTGGGGAAAAGTACCTAGTTTGGCAAAATAGTTTTCTTAAAAATCAACTTTCTGATGGATGCACAAGCCAACAGGTAGCGTTAGCCGTGTGATTTATTAGGTTTTTTTAAAAAAATATAAATTTCTGTGTGAGTAAAAAAAGAAAAAATAGGGTTTTCCCAAAAAAGTACATTTGGGGTGAATAAATGTGGAAAAAAATGGGGCAAGTTTTCCACAAGTACCCCAAAACTCTTTAGATGTTTTTTTAACCTTTTGGGAAAAAAAAACCTTAGGACCACTTTTTCCTTCCAAATTCCTTTTTAGATTTTTCCCTTTTTTTGGGGAAAAAGGCAGGAAATTGCCCCGGAAATTTTTTTACCTGTAAAAAATTTGGCCCCAGACAAGTTCAAAAGTAAAATTTTCCACTTTTTTTACAAAAAAAAGTTTTTGGGGTTTTGTGTTATTTCTCCCGGGTTTTGGGCGCCGAGCCCCAAAAAAATGTCGCAGGAGGTCCTTTTAAACGTTTTAAAATTATGTTGGGACTTTTTACCCCGGAAATTTTTCCCTTTTTTCAAGGCTCTTTTTTTGAATTTTTTGACATCTCTTATGGTTTTTGAGTTATCAAAAAATAAAATTTCCCTTTTTTTTTTTCGATTTTCGTTAATAACAATTAAATTTTTTTGGGGGAACAAATCCAAAAAAAGCTTTCACAGTTTTTTCATTTCGGGGGCCCGGGGTGAGCTATCGCTCATATTTTTCAAAACCCTTTAACCCTTTTTTTGCAGAAAACGCACTTTTCGACTAGACAAAATTTTTTGACTTTTTTTTGGGGGGTTTTTAAAAGGGCGGTGTACAAAACAGAAGAAAAAAATTTAAATTTAAAAAATTCATTTTCAAAACGAAATATTTCAGGTAAATTTCTGAAGTATACGAAACGCGGGTTTAAAAAAGAAAAAGTTTAACTTGGTCTGCAAAAAAGCTGAAGATAAATGAAAAAAAACTTTTTTTTGTCTAATTCCGCTGGTAAAAATTTATTAATAAAACTTAATATTATTTTTATTAATTACACCCCCCCCTTTTGGGGAAATTGGGGGACGAAAACCCCCCAAGGGGGAAATAACAGGTATTTATCTTTTTAAAATTTTAAGTATTTGCCATGTGGGGGGAAAAAAAATGTAAGTTTGGTTAAATTTAAAATATCTGGGATAGTGAAAGTTTTGAATGTCTAGCAATTTGGCATTTGTACTGTAAAAAAAATTCCCCAAATTGTATGTTACAAGAAATTTAAAAAAAGGCACAAAGTTTAAAAAGGACATCTACTAAATTTTTCGCATGGAAAAATTTAAATTTACCACAGAATAGTTATTTATTAGTTGGAATATATAGCTTTTTAATTAAAAATTTCTTCGGATTTATTTTTTTTGAACGTTATTTTTTTTAATAATATTTTTGTTTAATGTATATTTTTTCTGATAAATTTGTTCTTTTTTTCAGGTAAATTCCAGTGTCAGTTATTGGGCATCAATTTGGGGTTAAAATTTTTAAAAAAGTAAAACAATCTTAAATAATAAATATACAGGGTGATTCAAACCTAGCCCCCCAAAATTTTTAAAATACGTATGTGGTCCATAAATAAGTTAGTTAAAATTAACAAAAAAATTTTAAAAAAAATTTTTAAAAAGGGGGTTTTAAACAAAATAAAAATTTTTTTAATTAGTTAGATGACCGTAGGGAGACTTAATACCCCCTTAATTAAATTTTGTTTTTTTTTAATTTTTTGCTTTTTTGTTTATTTAGTTTTGGTTCATTTCAAATTTGCACAGTGCCCCCCCTGTACAATTATGGGCCCCTACAATATCTCTTTTTTAAGATATACTTTTTCTAGATCTAATGTTTACCCCCGAAATATACACAATTAAAGGGTTGCAAAACGTAAACATTACTTGTAACAGTTTGTAAATTTGGGAACAAGGAAGAACCGAATGTATTTTAACATTTCCAATATTAACCGAAGGTTTTATAGGTGCCCTGTTTAATTTTAAAACCCCCAAAAAAAAGTTTAAAATCCTATTTTCGCACTTAATTGCTGTGCTGGTGTTTTTTAATTGCAAGAAAAACTTTACCCCCAAAACAAAAAGGTCTAGTGGCCCAGTTTTAAAAAGGGGCAAAAAAACCCTTTTTTTTATGTTTTTTAAACCACTTATTCTAGTTCCCTTTAAAACCCCCTTTTAATTTTTTTAAGATAATTTCTGAATAACCCTACATAAATTTAAATATTTTTTAGGGGTTAAAAAATTAAAGATGATTTCCTAAATAGACCATTGCTTTTTTATTTGTTACCTACACCGGGTAAATAAGAATAATAAGGGTTTTTAAAATAGTAATCTGATATTACCTGAAAGGGAGCAGGTAAAAAATTTTTTCTTCTTGTTCGTTCATGTTAGGCTTTATTATTAAACATTTTGAAGAGCTGACCGGTTTCTTTATTTTAAAAACAATATCTGTTTTTACAAAAAAAAAGGAAAATTTTTAAGCAATGTTAATAATAAGCCCTTTTTTAAGGTAATGTAATGGGATATATTAAGGAAAAAAAAAAGTGTCTTTAAACTATTATTTTTGAATTTGTGTGTAACGCAAATTTCGCTTAACAATTGAGTGAATATTTAAGTTCTGTTAGATTGTGTAAATTTTAGACATACATACCAGAGATTTAAGTGGGGAATTCCCCAGATATAAGTCAAAATTTCCCCGAATATGGGCGGAATTCCGACCCCCAAGTGGAATTGAGATCGGGGGGGAATTCCAAATTTAAATGGGAATTTGAGATCAAAGTCAGAATTTCGAGATATAAGGGGGAATTCCAAAAATAATTGGGGAATTTTTAAAATATAAGTCGGGATTCTGAGATATAAGTGGGAAATTTTCGCAAAAAGAATTATAACAAATTCTAAGATTTTTTTACCCCAAAAAAATTTTTGAGACTTTTTTATTACTGAAATTTTTCTCGAATGCAGAAGTATTTTGTATGCGAGCTAAAATTTGCCTCTGTTAATTTGGGGTTAATTCAGTTTTGGTAAGACAATTATACACACCAAAGTAGTAAATTTAAATTTAAAAATAAATCAAAATTATAGTGTGCTCCATTTACTTGCCAAAATTAAAATTTTTTGTTTTTTTTGGGGAAAATAATTGGTGCGAATTTTTTTAAAAAAAAAATTTTGGGGTTAGATGAAAAACCCTTAAATTACTTTTTTTTTTTTTAAATCTTAATTAAAGAAACGTAATATGTAAAAAAGGAAAAAAAAGGGGGAGGGGCGCAATTTTTTTTTTGGTTTTCCCCAAAAACAAATGTGACATCGTAAAATATTTTTTCAAAATTTCTATTGCCATTTTTTTTTTTGTTTTTTTTTCTCACATAACATTTTTACTATTGTATTGTAAAGAAAAAATTTTAGGTTAACGATCGCTTAAACTTCTATACATTCTTATCATTTTCCAAAAAAAAATTAAGTTTTTGTGAAACCAAAAAAAAAGGGGTGTGAAAAAAAAATTGAAAAACCCAATAATGCCGATTACAGCATAAAAAGGGGAAGCAAAAGGGAATGGAAAAATTTTCGTTGAATATGCAGTAATCCCTATTTATTTTGTCCTATTACAATATCTGAAAAAGAAGTATAAAGATACATTGAAAACATATATATTTTGGGTAAATTAAATATAAAAGGTGTCCTAAATAAGATACACTGTCTGACTTTAATTTTTATGTTTCTTTAAAAACTCAGCAACAATTTAGGTGCTCACACTCTTCTAAATCCCAACTATTTTTAGGATAACCCAAAGTTATTTAAACTACAGTCAGCACTAGTAATTATTATAACTTAAAGTTAGGATAGAAAACCGCAATTAATTTTTCTCCTACTTTATTTATTTTTGCTGAAAATAGAATTATTTTTTGGATGTCAATGTTAATTAAACAGCCAAGAGTAGGAAAATAAATTTATTATTAAAAATGGGTAAAATATTTTAAATGATCTATTTTTTTAAAACTTTAAAATAGGATTGTTGATGTTAGTTAAAAAAAAAACAAACCATCCGATGGATAAATAAATATAACATATAAAAAGGTTTCTTTAATTTAATCCCAAACCCATTTTCTAGATAATGTAAGCATCCGTTTAAACCAAGAAAGAAAATAATGGGTCACAGCGTACCTATAAAAATTATCAAAGCACACTATTACCATTTAGATAAAAATTAGTAGTCGGTAAAAATTCAGGACCTCGAACACTAACAAACACGAACAAAGAAATATAATTTTTTAAAATGATTTTACTAAAGTATACATTTCGCAAAGTATTAAAATATTTTTACTAAAAAAATCATTAATTAAAATAAATGACGAAATACTTTGGTACCGTAGTTGTTAAATCCGAACATCTAGGTTGAGATTAAGAAAATCGACAAGTATTATAGATTTTATTATATTATTTTATTTACTTTTGTGACATACAACACACAAATAAAAGACTAACCTCTATTATAATTTAATAGCTGATAAATTAAACAATTAAATGCAAAAAAAAACGAATTTCCAGTCTCACCGAAACTTATAATCATATACTAAAATAGTAGGTTTTACTGTAGTACTATTGTCTTTGGGGGTATGTAAATTAAATTTTTTTCTTTTTTGACATGTAAACTGAGGACCGTTTGAAACGGGGAAATTTTTTAATTGACCGATAATTTACCAAATTACAGCAGGTAAAAATTACAAAATGTCCCGAATTCCCCAATATATAAAATTTCTTGAAAGTATTATGATTACATTTTAATAGAAGAAAAGGTTTTTAAGCTTACGTGAGCTTACGTAATCTGAATTTAGTATATTTTGATATCAGCTTATGTAAACACAAAGTATAAAATTTGAGTTTAAATCAGGTTAGCGCGGTTTTTTTTTAAAAAGTCTTTACATATTCAAAATAAAAAAAAAAAATTTTTTAAAAGGTTAATTTCTATAAAAAAGGGGGCCTGTACTAAGTTTTAAAAATTTCCAACGTTCTTCTTTTCATAACGCAAACAGCTTTTTTTAATAATGCAGACAGATCAATGAAAAAGTTGCTAAGTCGGAAAAAAGTTTAAAAAATTGTGTAGAGAACTTGGCCTAACCTTAGATCTTAGAACTTTAAGAGGTCGAGATTTTTGGATAGAAACTTGGTCGTTATTTTACAAAAGGGGGTTTTTGTAGGATCTTTTTTTTTTTTTCTGATTCCCCATAAAAAAAAAAGGGGGTTTAAAAAATTTCACCCCTTTTTTTCTGTATACTTGCTTTGTAGATAGAACTTAACTTTAGCTGAAGGGAAGTGTTTGTTTTTTTTAAATCGCGCCAGGTTTGGGGTCCGATAGGTATATTAAAAGAATTTTTCAGGAAAAAAATTCAATTTTTTTAAAAAATCCCCCGGGGAAATTATACGATATTACCGCCCCAGTTTCATTTTCCCCGAATCAAAATATGCAGTTTTTAGAGATTTTCCTTTACTTGTATTTTTATACATACTTACATTCCAAATTTCTTTTTAAACTTCCTCAGAAAGTGTCCCATAATTTGATGGACCAAAAAGTCAGTCAGTAGTAAAATGGGCGATTTTCAAAATTGAATATCTCAGAAATCACTTTACATAACTTTCTCATTTTTTTTTTCAGAAAATTAGAATATTTATGTGATTTTACATATTAACTCTTAAACCTTTATGTAAAACGATAACGAAGTTATAATAGGGGAGAAAACACGCTGAAACGTTTCGTGTAATATGCACACTATTTGCGTCAGGTCGTAATGCGGGCGCACTGTCGGCTCAGATCTTAACCAGCAGCAACATAGGAATAATATATTTTTAAATTACATTTCAAAAACTTGTTTTGTAAACATTCATATATTACAAAAAATTCTTTTATTTAATATAGGTACCACAGTTCTCAGTACCGACTTTTGAAGTCCAATAAAATTACTCCTGCGACAACCCTTAAAAACCTCGTTTATTTTGAATAATGCAATGTTACGTTTAAACCTTTTAAATTAACAAAACCAAACTGTCAACAACCCAAGACCCAAATGCAAAGCTACTTGATAATAATTACGTCTTAGAAAAGTCCAACCGCCGAGTCACTTTCGGTAACTTTGACTAACTTTGAAATTATCACAATAGTTTCCCTTTTGCGGACCCATACTAATAAAACTGTATTTAACAACATAATCTTAAGGGTGGTCTATAAAAAGCGGAAAAGTTGTTTTGCAATATTTTTAAACCCTTTTTTGAATTTTTTTGGATCGAAAAAAGGTATTGCCTTTTACTAAATTTTTTTTTACCTTTAAAAGATATAATTTTTTGCAACACGTAAAAAATCCGGGCTTTTGTGGACAAAATTAAAAAAATAGATATTATATTAATTAAGGATTAAAAGGGGCATCTTTTTTTACAGCCGCGAATGAAAATTGCTAGTAAAAATAAGCACTTTTAGTCCGTATGATATATACTACTTTTTCTGCAACCAAGTCAAAATTAATACATTTAGTTATTCAAAAATCGTTTTTTAATCCTAAAATTAAAAGTAGCACTTTTAATCCTAGGATTAAAAAATGTTGCTAAGCCCAAACACATTTTTTGTACGGCAAAATTGATAGGTTTTTTCACCTGAAAGTAAAAATTCAACATTTTTTGACAGTTGGAGAAAAAAAATGTTTAATAGAATAAATTTCCTGTCTCCTTTTTATGCAAGAAAAGCTTGTTAAGAAAATAAATTTTTATTATAATTTTTATTTATTTAAAATGGACGTCTTTAATTATTTTTTACCTATTAGAGGAGAAAGCATTTGATTTTCGCAATCATTGTTGCCACAAGCATTAACATTAGAAACTTTATTGTGAAAAAAATTAAATCTCCAACCGTTAAGGCAAAGGGGGATCCAGAAGAGGGGCATGGGGGCCATGGCCCCCCAAACCGACCTACATAAGAGCGTGAAAATAAAAAAAAAAAAACGAAAATAATCATTTTAAAACAAAATCTATGCAAAGAAATATGCAAATAAAAGAATCACGATAAGAGTCAGAAAGAAAAAGTTTAAAGTCAGCGAGGCCTAAGAGTAAAAAAATGGAATGAAACAAATAAAAGAAATATTAATGTTCAAAGAGTTTGTCATTTACCCTTTAGTCGTAAAATATGACATTATCCTGTTTATCCAATTCATAAATAAAATTGTTTTGAAAATTAAAACGCGTACACATATATTGTTGCGAGGTTAAGTTTTTCTAATTTAAAAATTAATTTCGATAAGACGGTTGACAATTTTTATTTTTGCATAAAAAATACCTAGATGGGATAATAATCAGGCAAGCATAAGACACTTTATGTACATGTTTTGTACCCTTAACACAATACAGCCTTTAAAATACCTACGAACTCAAGCTATGACCCCTCCTTAATATGTGTTCTAGATCCGTCTTTGTAAAGGTCAAACCTAGCTTAGGATTTTGGGTATTTTAATTTGCTAACATCGTCGTTATTAGTGCATAAAATATGTTACGATACAGATATTAACTATACTCTAAAAAGAGCTGTGACAAATTATTAGGTTAAACAGTCTATCTGTAAAATGCGTGTACACAATTTTGAGACAGATTACTGACATCCCAATGGGTCCATTTAAACCAACTTTATGGTCGATTTATACGTTAAAAAAATTCGAACAACACTAAAAATTTACATTAAATTTACAGTAATATTAAGAAAGAACAAAAGCTTGTTCATACTTCATAATTAATACTTAACAAAATTTAGGAAGAGCCTGTTGTCGCAATAGGGCAATCAGTAATCCGTTCTTTAAACAGAAATTATGTTTTCACTTTTAACACAATTTTTTACGACTATTTAGACAAAAGTTTG
This sequence comes from Listronotus oregonensis, assembly GCA_019359885.1. NCBI lineage: Eukaryota > Metazoa > Arthropoda > Insecta > Coleoptera > Curculionidae > Listronotus > Listronotus oregonensis. The sequence continues at coordinate 9,582 of JAHBCN010019539.1, forward strand.
TTTAGAACTCCATCCTGACCAATCCTTCTTTTTATTTCCGAATCGCCAACAGACAGAATGAGATCCGAATTATGTCGAAACTAGTTAAATTTTAATTCTCAGTTAAAAAAAAGACTGGGCATATGTAACCTGTAAGTGAAAAGGAAAAAAATTCTTAGTATAAACTCCCAGTGTTGTTAAGTTTCTGAAGTATAAATCGACCATAATTTTATTTTAGATTACTTTTTAGGGTAAGGGTCCAAAATTTTAGAAAATATTATGTGTTCAAAAATATGCAATTGATTTTACTAAACCATTATTCCAAAATTGACTTTAATTAAGGGATACCAACAAACTAAAATTAAAATTTTTATTTCCTCCTTTGTTGCGCAAAGCAAAAAAAAAAACCCTTATTATGTTCTATAGGGGCGGATCCATGTTTTAGTTTGTTTTATTTGGGTTTCGCCTTTTACTTTTGGAAAATGGGACCCTCGGTCCGGGTCCCGGGAGCGGGCTGACCCGCCCCTATTGAACCCCATGAACTTTCAGATCCCTCAAAAAAAGAAGAAAACCCTCCAAAAAACCCAAAAAATCACAAAATTAATCTACGTTTCGGTGGAAGTCGGCCACCGTTATCAAAATTGAAACTAAAAAAAAAAACAAATTTTTAAGAAATTTTTTTTCTTAGGAAATTTGATAGCTTTTGAACTTTTAATGACGTTTTGCATAAGTGACAATAGGTTATTGGTGGGGATGTATAGTATTTAAAAAGACCAAAAGGGGGTGGTTTTGGTTAATTGATTTTAAGTTTACCTGAATTTACTTAGCATCAAGCAGAAAAACCATGTATTTTTAAACTAACAAAGATTACACATCAATCTGTCTTTATTTAATAAAATAAATGCATTTTCCTTTATTTTACGTTTTTTAAACAAGTTTCCTTTTAAAATGCTAGAAGCATTCCAGTTTTTAATTATTATCAAATGGGTGTTGAAGATTTTTGATTTTGGAATTTGTGTTTCAATACATGTTCTATGTTCTTTTATGCGTTTGGGTAATTGTCTGGGCACCTTTAAAATTTATTACATTCACAAGGGAACTTATAAATGACATTTTTTGTTTTTCCGTTTATATTGTATGGTTTTGTTTTGTTACTTGGGTTCTAATTGTTTTGTGTTTTTAAAAAATGGTGCTAATATTAAATTTGTTACCTATTCGTCGAATTTTATTTGATAAGCCAGGAATATATGGTAAAAAAGATTTGTAAAGGTCTATTTTAATTTTGTTTAAATTTGGTTGTTCAAATTTTAGAAAGCAAAAAATCAAGAGGATAATTATTTTAAGTAAAATATCTTTTAAAAATTCTTTTTCATTTTTCTTTGTTTTGATCAGAACAAATTATTTTAATTCTATCAAACAGACTTTTTCCCCTTTCTTTACCATTATTGGGTGATTAGGGTTAAAATTTAAGTATCTGTTGGTATGTGTAATTTTCAGACCTAAAATTTTTAAAATTTTTGTTGCAGGCGATCTGCAAGTTCATAGGGTTCGGGGCTGGACATGGTCAGCCCCATACCCAGGACCAAGGGTCCCTTTTCCAAAAAGAAAAAGGCGATAACCCAAATAAAACAAACTAAAAAAACCTTAGTTTTCGAATGTGAATATTTGAAAATAATTTTTATAGTACTCTTTTAACATAAACTTTAAATTTTCAAATTTTAAGGTGGGAGTTTATTTAAAGAAACCATTGATCGTTCTGTTTTTAAATTTCATATCAAAAATTAAAGTTTAATCTAGAGGTCTATATTTCTTTAAGGTTTTTAGAAATTTTAAACGAAGTTATGAAAGTTTTATTTATTAAAAAAAAACTGTGGTAAAGTTTTAAAAAGCTAAATTTTATATAAATATTTAATAGTATATAAAAATATATCTAAAATAAATATAAAAAATATTGGATATCAAAAAAAAAAAATAATATGCTAAATAGTGGTTATTATAAAAACCAAAAATAAACGGCTTTTTGAAAAAAACGGACTCGGAACTTCAAAATTTTAATAAAACTCTAGAATAACCGACCCATAGGCACTGGCTCTTTGTAACTAAAAGCTCACATATTAATTTCTTTCGAATATCAGTTTTCTTAAATTAGAAGGGTACGTTAAACAGGAAATATATTATTTTATTACACAGCTTATTTAATTTGTATTAATATTAATAAAGACCCAATAAATAGCTTCTTAAACGGATGCCTTCAAGGCCGCATTAAGCTTTGGAAGGTCACTATTCTATAAGCAAAAATGAGATGAAGATCGATCGAATAACTATTTTTAAAGGAAGCTTTCAAGGTCGTTGCGTTAATCACGAATCTTGTGGTTTACAGTAAAAATGAAAACTATTCCATAATCTAAAATTTTATAACACTAATAACTCTTATAAACCATACATGTTCAAATTAGATCAAACCTTCTTCCTTTCTTTTTATAAATGTACGAGGTGGTAGCCCTGTTTTTGCTAGAAAACCTTCAGAAAGATGTATTAACCAAGAATTGAATTGAGATGCACTTCCTTTCAAAATGGTTCGGAACATTTGTTAAATATACAAAATGAAAGAAAAATTTTTAAAAATATATTTTTTTCTACCTAAATCTCTTATAATTTTGTAAATATTTATCGTAGAAAAAAACTATAGTGAAAAAAAAATATTTTCTTAATTTCCTACAAGATAGGATTAATTAGAAATCGCAAAATACTTTACGATTATTACAAAGCAAAAAAAAAAACAAAAAATAAAAAAGGCAAAAACAGTAGTTTGTGTTTCATTAAAAAAAAATAACAATTTTATATGGTCATTTGATTTTTTTTTTGCAATTATTACATTGTCTTTATCTTTGATTGATATACCACGTTTGGGTTAGTCGTATATCCAACCCTTTTCGTCGTACACTTTTAACGGTTGGAGATACTAAACCAAACGTTTCAATCAACAAATTGCTGGAGTCCAAGATTTTAGTGTTATTGAAGCGTAAAATTCTATTTTCCCATCTTTATACAAATCTTTTCTCCCCTACAATTTTTTTTTACGACCAGTTACAAAGTTATGGGCCAAAGTTAAAAAAATTTTTTATTTATGTATTCCATCAAACACTGAAATCTTTTATTACTAATGATTGCCAGCTAAATACCTTATTATTACAGTGTTTAATGTAACTAACTATGCAGTCATTTCCTGTAATACCTGAAACTCTTTTATGAAAACAGGAAATATTATTTTAATTCATTGTTTGCCTAGGCATTACAGGGAATGACAAACAGGGTGTTATTTAAGTCAAAAAGGCTTTTTCTCCAACCGTCAAGAAATTTTGACATTTTTGTACTATTTTCAGGTGCAAAAACATCAATTTTCAACCTACAAAAAAAGTGCTGTTGTTTAGCAACACTTTTTATCCTAGTTAAAAGCAATTGCATTTGAGCTCTTTTTTAAAAAACTAAATGTATTAATTTTGACTTGGTTGGAGAAAAAATAGTATATATCATACGGACTAAAAGTGCTTATTTTTACTCGCAACTTTGCATACACTGTTTGCCGGCAAAACATGTCCTGACTAGTTATTTCAAGGAATGACGTATTTCAGTCATTGATGCTAATCTACACAAGGGGTTTTTTAAAAATCCCCTTCATTTGGGGAAAAATTTTTAATTAATAAATTTAAATAAACTTTGAGCTAAGTATTAGTTTGTGTCTTTAATTCGATAAAAAATTGTGCGTTTGCTAAAATAACACCTGTTCTGAGTATTTTTTTTAATATAAATTAAAAATGGAATTATTTTGGGCCTTTTTAAAAAATTTTTTTATTTTAAGCCAACAGGCGATAAAATTAATTTTTTTACTATTTTTGGCAAATAAAAAAAAATCTTTCATTTTAGCCATACTAACATATTTTTAAATAAAATACCGATTTTCTAAAAATATTTTTATTGAATTTTTGCCTTCTATAACTTCATTTTTTCGAAATATCAAATTTGGAAAAATAAATTTTATTATAAGTGAGAAAGTTGAAATAACTTTTCCACTCTTACAAATAAAAATCCTTATTATATTGTTTTTTTTAAAATTAACATGTTGGACTCCAAGAATTTAATCAAAATATAAGTGGAGTTGAATAATTGCGGGAAACATAAAATTTTACGATACCGATTTTAAGATTATTGCCATCTAAATTTGACTTTTATTAAATTTTGAATTTTCAAACTATATTACAGTTTCAGCTAAATAGTTTATGTAATATAACTGTTTATCTATACTTTTTAAAAACTGTTTAAAATTGTTTTTTTCTTTTTAATTTAAAAACTTTTAAAAATTAATATAATGCTTTAATTTAAAAGCTTTTAAAAAAAAAATATTATCGGGAACCACAACATTTTATCGTTAACTCTTGATTATTTACTGCAATCGTTTCCCCTTTTTATTTATTTATGACTTCCCATAACAGTTAATACAAAAGCACATTATATTTAAATCACAATAAAACTTTTCACTGATTACTTAAGAAGGCATTATAATATTTTAATCGCTTTTATTCGTAAAAAATTTTTTAAAATTTTATTACAAATGCATTGTATTGAAAGTTAGTCTGGTAAAAAGAAAATAAGAGCATTTATTTCAATTTGGCGACTTTAAAACCATTTTTCCAATTTATTTGGCATAATTTATTAAAAATGTATTGCAACAGAAAACCAGCAAGCATTTATCCTACATGGGATAAAACTACAAATGTTTGTAGAAATCATACCTTAAAAATAATGTATATGAGGTCGTTTCTTCTCACAATTTACCAAAACTTTTAAAAAAAATTATAATTGGCAAATTGTTAACCATTTTTTAAATCTGTCGAAAAAAGAGAAATTTGGTTTATATTTTTAAATTCCCAAATAAATACAGCAAAGTTGGTACTTCAAAAGTCAAAAGTTTTTTTTTAATATAAAATTTTTCCACTTCTTTGTATTTTTTCACGCTTTTATTAACTTGACCTATATGCATGTACCTACATATGTATCTAACGGAATCTTTAAACGTAATTTTTACCTATTTTAAGAAGTGTGATTAACTTAAATTTTTTACAGGAGTCAAGGGCCGATGAAAATAAATTATTTTAACTATGTCCTAATGTTCTGACCAGGATCAAGAATAAAAATTCTACATTATTTGTATGTTAATAATACCATTACAGAACCACGGTAAATATCATTTATTTTATCGATAAAATTTTTTTTTTAAATATTACTAAAAACATATTGTAAACAAATAAATGGTAAAATAAGGGTACCATAGATGTCTCTACAGCATTTTTTTACATGCATTTTAAAAAAATTCTTTGAATTATCAAGTCAAACGTATTGCAATGGACCGCTTCTAAGTTTCATATAAAAAAAATTTGATTTTCGAAAAAATATAGGAATATTGAAAAAAATATATTCCAAACCAATTTTAAATTAAAAAAATTGTAAAAAAATCCAATGAGGACCCCAAAATCAAAACAGAACTTAACTTAAAAAAATAATAAACAGAAATAAAGTAAATTTAGATTTATTGATGTTACTTTTTATGTCGTATTGAGACTAAAAAGTAAGAAAATAAATTATAGTTTTAAAAAAACTAAAAAATGCTTTATAAAAAACTAAAAAGAAAAATAATTTTTAAGTTTAAAGAGTTTGTGTTAAAGTAATAGAAAGTCCAATAGAATGACTAATTAATTTGAAATAAGATTAAAACTAAAAAAGTACGTTTTTAACAAAATTATCTAATTATAGTAAAAAGCGTGGGGTGTCTGATATTAAATGTTACAATTATGTTATTGGTAGCTATTTACGAAATTAAGAAAATATAGTAATTTGCACCCCACGCTTTTTGACTATAATTGAATTATTTTGTTAATAACTAAATTTTTATTTTAATCTTATTCCAAACTTATTGGTTATATTTAATTATTGGACTTTCACTGTATCCGTAACTCTTTATACCTAAAAATTATTTTCTATTTTTAAGTTTGGGTTGAAGCAAAAGTGTGTTTTTTAGTTTTTATAACTATGATTGATAAATGTTACAATCAGACTTACATACCATAAAAATATGTTAACAAATTTCAACCTACACAACTACCCTATAACAAGTAACATATACACACCGCATGACAGCACACCCTTATCTCAAGAAAGCTCTAACTGGTTTTACAGCGCTACGTATAAAGCGAAAATTACATTTACGAGTACTCGGATCCGAGTTACCCTTCTTGTACTGAATCTTGGAGGTGCCAATTGCTACTTGGAGCCGCGCTGAAAATAGAGAAAAACATCCAAAAAACCCATTTAACGTCATTTTAAAAAAATACCTCCTGGAACAACAAAATTTATTTTAACTTATTATACATTACTAAATAAGGGTGTGTAATAGTTATTTGTTTCATTCATGGAATTTAATCATGAATTTTATTTACCTATTTCTTTTAAGTTATTTCCGGAAGGCAAAGAAAATTAACATCAAATTTTGGCGACATACCGCGTTAAAAGTTAGGACAGTTAACATACCGGTTTATTTTGGAGAAGTGGGTAGGGGAAAATT
>JAHBCN010019540.1:0-15867 GCA_019359885.1 Listronotus oregonensis
AAAACCGGCAAGAAGGAGTGGCCAGTGTCAAGACTCTGGAGTATAGTTAAGAAGACGGGCCTGGACAAGGTACCCCAAAAGAACGCTAGGAGAAACCACAATAAATCTGGTAAGTTTAGTGGTGGGGTCTTTTTTCCCATCTCCCTTAAATAATCCAATCTAATCTAATCTAATCTAAAAATGAAAATGGGAATTATTCCTTATTTATCCCCTTTTTAAACGAACTATATTAATACATACAAGCATGCCGCCACGAACCATCTGGCACAAAATTCGGCCGACTGGGATGGTCTGAGAGATTTCTTTCCAGCTACCCTTGGAATCCTACCTTTTTTCTCTCACGACTTTCAAAATATGTAAACAAATTACAAACAATTCAACTAGGCATTGAGACCTATATTCCCCACAAAAGAACCCCCCATAACTTTAAATCACAAACCGTGGTTTTCTAAATCCTGTGACAAAGCCAGACTTTTAAAACTTCAAGCCCACAAAAGTTTCTTCAAAACCCAGTCCCGAAAATCGACAGGCTAGCATCGAAGCAAGAAATCAGTATAATCAGACCATCTCAGATGCAAAAGACCGTTTTAACAATCGAATAAAAGATAAAGTTCTCTCTTGCTCAAATGGCAGTAAAGTTTTTTGGTCCTTTGCCAAAAATATTAGTCAGAACTTTTGCACAAATTCTTTTCCACCCCTAATCTCTGAAGATGGAATTGTCTCTACCTCCAAAGGAAAAGCCGAACTATTTGCCAAACAATTTGCTGCCAATTCTACGCTTGATCCTCCCATTAATCTTCCTCTTCCAACAGTTGTCCCAGTTTCTCATAAAATGTCCGATATAATTTTTAAAGTCAAACATATCAAGCGTATTCTTTCTTCTCTTAAACTAAAAATCGTCTGGGCTGGATGGCATACCAGCAATCGTCTTAAAAAATGTGCTCCCGAGCTTGCACCCATCTTAACTCGCCTCTTTCGAATCTCTTACGACACGGGCATTTTCCCGGAGAGTTAAAGCTGCACGTGTGCAACCTGTCCCCCAAAAAGATCCAAAAGTCTCCCTTCTAACTATAGACCTATCTCTCTTCTTTGAGTTGTTTGCAAAGTAATGGAAAAATTCATTAATTCCCAAATCTTAAAGTATCTGGAAAAACATAAGATCTTACATGATAGACAATATGGATTCCGTCACAGTGGATCCACAGCAGATCTTTTTTCCTTTGTCTCACACAACTGGAACAGGTCCATTGAGTTTCTTGGTGAATCCCATATCGTTGCTCTTGACATATCCAAAGCTTTCGATCAGGTCTGGCATGATGGGCTTCTTCAAACTTCCTTCTTACGGTCTTCCACCTAAGCTTTGCTCTTGGCTTTCCAGTTTCCTTTCTAATCGACGTATATCAGTTAGTGTAGATGGTCATTCCTCCAGCTTCTACCAAATTAATGCTGGGGTGCCCCGGGCTCAGTGCTGGCACCCACGCTGTTTCTTCTACACATTAACGTCTTCTCTCTTACAATCAATCCCATTCATAGTTTTGCTGACGATGGTACCCTCCACTCTAGTATTCAATTTCTTAAGCCACCGTGTAATTCTGAATTTGAAAACAAGCGCAGGTCAATGCAGATATCTCTTTCACAAGACCTCAAACTTATCTTGGTTGGGGCGCAAAAATCGTGTTCAGTTTAATGCCTCAAAAACACAGTCATGTTCGCTGTCGCGAAAAAGTCTGCGAATGCTCACCCCTTACATATGAGCAGCCAAGTTCTGCAGAACAAAGAGTCTTTTAAATTCTAGTCGGCGTTACTTTTGAGAATAACCTCAACTGGCACAAACACATTTCATCCATAGCTTCGGCAACTTCAAAAAAGATTGGATTCCTCTTTCGAGCCAGAAAATATTTCTCTTCTTCCAATCTGTACACTCTGTATGTATCCCAAATCAGACCCTCTTTGAATATTGTTCTCATGTCTGGGGAATGGCGTCCCTACAACACTTAGCCTTCTGGACTCCATTCAAAAGAGCTGTTCGTCTTATTAATGATCCAACGCTCACAGAAAGACTTCCTCTTCTTGCCCATCGTCGAGGTGTAGGGGATCTGTCGCTCTTCTATAGGTATTTTCACGGCTCTGCTCAGAGGAATTGGCCAGTATTATTCCTTTCTCTGGCAGCTCCCAACAGAGCAACACGTAGTGCAACTTTTATGCATCCTTTTACAGTTCAGTTAGAGAGCCCGAACTTCCCCTTTCTTCGTTCCTTTATTCCTAGAGTGTCAAGACTATGGAACCTGCTGCCCGCGAAGTTTTTCCTTCTCCTCCCAATCTCCAAAAATTTAAGTCCCGTGTGAACAAACTCCCTCTCACCACACTGAAGACACCCACGGTACGTTAGTACTTAGGCATCAGCCCTCATGGACTGTCCCAAGAAAAAAAACATACCTAATATCTACAAAAAATAAAGGGTGGTTTTTATCCACAATAAAGGGGAAATTTCATGAAAATACGAAAAAGGTTTTCAAACAAAAATAAGGACCCGTGTTATTTTTTATTAAGCAAATAAAGACGATTTCTAATATTGAATGTCTTCCAGTTGAAGATTCCATTCTGTATAATGTTAAATATTTATTTAAAATCTAATCTGTAAAAAGTATCGATTTCCCCCTTCATTTTTTTAACACGTATCAACGAGCTCAGTCTACAAAAAATAAAGCAAAGGGTTGAAAAAAACCTCCATAAACAAACAGAAATTCATCATCTTCATTACTTTTATGGGGAAATAACAAACATCTGTCTGCTGTTAGAACGGCAACATCGAGTAAAGCTTTCGCTTAATGAGTTTTGGATTGGACTAATATTTGAACTAGAAAATTAACAAAAAAACAATTAAAATATTTAGTTTTCAATAAATTAAATCACCGCTCGGATATTTTCATTACTACATCGACAATGCTTATCAATGTTTTATACTGAAAACATGAAATCACACGGATATTGCTATTATTAATGCAAGAACATTATAGGATTAACGATATACTTGTATAAAAATACTTTGTTGTATATTGACATAATTTTTTTTTTAACCCCCCCCATACCGTTTCTGTATTCCTTTTTTTTTTTTTTTTGGTGTTACTATTTCATGACGCTACACATATTTTTGGGTTTTTTTCTGCATTTAGAAAATGAAAAATTGATAAGTAGATATAATGTTTTTTTTTTTAATTTGGAAAAAAGTAGCACTTTGGAAAAATTTAAAAGGTTATTTGCTTAATTAAAAGCTTTTGCATAAAAATTTTTTTTTAGAGATACGTGTATCATAGAAAAAAAAAATTGTAAAATTTTTTTTATGACCGGTGGCCCAAAAATTTAAAAAAAGCTAAGCAAAAAAATAGCTCTTTTTTTAAAAAAAAACCCCCGTTGAGGGGGGAAATGTTAACCAGCTTATTAAAATTTTTAGTTAATAAATTGAAACTAACCCACAACTAATAGGTCTTATTTAAAATAAGTTGATAACCATAATTAAGTAATAGCTTTTTCTTATAAGGATTTTTTTTTTTTATTTTTTTGATTTTGTTTCTTATTAAAAAATAAAAGCAATTTAGGCCCGAGTTTATTTCATTAAAAAAAAACACATTTTAATTTTTTTATTTAAAATAATAAAGTTTATTTTATTTTAAAAACAATTTATATAATTAAAAATTTATATAAAATGTAATGGGCTAATAGTAAAATTGTCTCTAAAATTAAAAACTAATACCAGCGTTGATTTTTTTTATTATATTCATTACATAAATTGCATCCTTCGCATTTTAGCAAAATAAATGGAAAGTGGATAGTAAAATTGGTTCAAAGACATATTTTGAAGACAATTATATGGATTTGGATTATGCGAAGTTTTTTTGACGCAAACTGAAAATTATTAATGCGATAAAATTTTAAAACGAAAAACTTCCTGCTTTAATTTGCAAACTTCTACGGACACATTTATTTTTAAATTTTCGTTTATTTAAATGGCACTTAAATTAAATACAGTTTGTATTGGATCATTTATTTTTTTATAGAATATTGCAAAAACAGTTAAGTACTACCTCTTGTATATAAAACTTTTAAGTCTATTACGTCTTGTAATAGGCAGAATTATACCCCTTCTTCTTCTTTCCTGAAAGCCGTCTTGATTTACTACCGGAGGCAGCGCAGCCTCTCGGGCTTTTTGTGCCTAATCTCCCATTATCTTTTATACCAATCCTCCCATTATTTTTTTTGCTTCCACAAGTCTTGTTCCTTCTACATGTCTCGGTACTAGTTGCTTGATATATTCCTGAGGCTTATTTTCGGTTGCCCAAATAATGCCTGTCTTTTTCTGATTCAACGCTTCATATTCGCACAGGATATGGAAGGCTGTTTCTTCCCCCCTGGTCGCACATTCTACAACTTGGGTTCCCATTGTATGAGCCTTCGTTGGAAGTCCTCTTAGGTTACCGTGCCCTGTGAGCAGCCCTACTGTTATGCGAAGTATTTTCCTACTTTTGTCTGAGTAGTTCTTCCTTCGTTCTTTTGGATGGGCCCCTTATAAAGCCTTTTCATGTCTTATTCTACTGATGCTCCCCCAGTATACCTCGTGTTTGTTTCGAATCCATTCCATGGTTTTGCCCTCGTGCTGTAGTTTTGAGCAAAGGGCAGGTTTTGGTCAAAGTATGGTGTGGACGATCCCCGTCTCGCTAGCTCATCCGCTTTTTCGTTGCCTTCGATTCCCAAATGTCCTGGTGCCCACAGGAGAGTTATCTTGTTACGTTCTTCCAAGACTTTCAGTTCTTTTTGGCATTTCCATGTCAGCATGGACGTTATCTTGGGGTTTTCTAGTATCCCCTAGTGACCTGGCTGGCCGTTATTATGCAGATCAGCTTATTTTAATAACCTTCTGTTTTTTGCACAGTGCAGTAAAGCATATTTTTTTTCGTTTGAAATACAGAACTGTGTGGTCCTAGTAGAATGAAGAATTGTAAGTTTCTCATTTCCCTGTACACCCGCTCAGTTCCTTGCTTGGTTTTGGATTCATCTGTATACCAGATGATATCTTTACCGTGCTGGGAAGATCGGGTTGTTGCCACTCCATTCGATATGGAATTTTACCTCAAACTTTTTGTTAAATGAGTATTGGGAAATCATCTGGTCTCTTCTCACGGCCAAGATGTTGTCACCAACCTGACTTTAAATGTCATTATGTCTTAAACTAGCGTAGATACCAGTTAATTTTGTTGCAGCTTGAAGTAGCTCATTTTTTGCCTATTCCATCACTTATGAGGGTTAAGTGGGTGGAAGGTCCAAAGACACTCTATGGCTGCTGTTGGGGTTGTTTTGATTGCTCCTGTTATAGCGAAGCAAGCAAGTCTCTGTACCTTGGCCAGTTCAGTAACAGTAGTTCTTTGTCGTATCTTTGTCCACCATACCAGTGAAGCGTAGATTATCATAGGTCTTAGATTGGGTAAATTAGATTATTTGAGCGGAGATGGCAAAATGGCCTCCACCACTGCAATCTTGCCAGATTATTGTGGTTTCTCCTATCGTTCTTTAAGAAGTACCTTGTCCAAGCCGTCTTCTTAACTAGACCCCAGAGTCTTGACACTGGCCACTCCATATATCTTGCCGGTTTTGGCATTTTCTCACAAGCCTAGTAAACTGTTACGGTTTAGTTTTTCCCCATCCTAGTAAAAGACAGCTTCGACTAGGTAAAATATCAAAGCCTAGATCTTTTTTTTTAATAAATTAAGCCGAAAGAGTGTTGTACCTCTTTGTGTTTTCTTGGATTCATTTCTTTAAAAATCTATTAAATAAATTAATAATTTATCAAAATTATATTTGTTTACCTGTCAGAATTTTGAATGACAGACGACAGGCCAGAAATGTACTAAAAGTTAATACCTGATTGTACCAAGTAACCCATTTTGGTACCTCATAAAGAAAAAAAAAAAATAGAATTACTTAAAGGGTCCTTTTTGTTTTAAGGGCCGTGGCATTCTTTCATTCTTGCTTTGATACTTGGACCGTGCCTTGGCTTAGTGCTGACACAGTTTGAAGCTTTTTTATTAAACGGATTTATAAAGAAAAGATAGTTATCCCAAATAAGGTAGTGCCTACTCTAATTTAGAGGATTTGATTTTGGAAAAAATACATACATATCTTTTTCGGTTTTTTTAAAAAAAGAACAAAAAAGGCCAACCCAACATCTTCTGGTAAGTCGTTCACATTTCTAATTTTATTATACTTTTTATAAAAGTCTCTTTCAAACAGTTAATTTTTAAAATAAAATCTAAAATAAGTCCATTTAAGCCACGTAAATCCATAAATATAATAATTATTTAACTTTTAATTACTAATATTGCTTTTAAATATATCCAAGAAAATATAAAAGTACAACATAAATACTCTTTTTAGGCCTTTTTCTTCTTTTACTTTTTCCCTTTGAACTTCTACGGTACTTACCTCTCGGAGACTGTGCCATTCTCGCCCACTCTGGTCCAGTACTTGTAAAAGCTGTACTTTCCATTCCGCCGGATTACTCCTGGGACCAGTTAACTTACAAGAACGGGTACTGCAGGTCTATACCACCATTCCTGTCAGATGTGCTGAGTCACCCCGTCGAGTCAGGTTTGATTGAACAACTCCACAGGTACTTTTTTGCTAATTACTTTTCGGACAGCTGATATAGTTTCTAGGGCTATTCTAGTTTTTACTTGTGCGTATAGTTTTAGAACACTTATATTTTATCACTAATAACCTCTGTTCGCCGAGGGATACGTATACACGAGGTACACTACAATAACTGTTATTTATACCAATATAAGCACTATTACTCTTCTTAACTTAATTTAATTATTAATTTATGTGTTACCCTTTCTGAGTAGTATAAATATTAAATCTGAATCATATTTAACTTAGTTTTAAGAAATAGAAAAATCGGGTTAAAGCGACTGTGCGACTGATAGATCAGCTGTTAGTAACCGTAGAGCTGGGCATAGGGCTCCGACTACATGGGCGATAGTCTTGGGTCGCTGGCTTGAGGCCAGCATGGTATTTTTTGTTGTTAATAATCTATTTTCTTAACAATGTGAATAAGAACTGTATGGTGCTACGATTAATAGAAGTATCGGTGTTTTATTTTTAGTTTTTTTTTGAGATTTCCTGTTTTCGTGTAAGAACAATCGCTTTTCCTAACCTGAGGGTCAAAAACAGGTGGCGCTCTAACCCCCAACAGCTCTGCTAGCTAGCCTGGGTATTGCCCTGTAGGAAAAGCGATTCATTAGGCCAAATAAGCCACCTAATCCACCTCGACCTTTTATTACGGCAACCGCCAACTGGGGTTGCGTAATAAAACCAAGCCTACATAGGCTTTACAGTGGTACCACACATGTACGGCTGTTTCTTCAACCTCCTGGCAAAAAACCACCGGCTATCCTCCACCAGGCCTATTCTTTCAACGGCGTTGAGTTTGCAATGTCCTGTTAGTTGACCTACCGTTATCCTTCGACTTTACGACTGTAGCTTAGTAGGTCCGAGGAAACTTGGCCGTAACTTGGCAGAACAGGTCTTTGAACTGATTTGCCTGTCGTTGTCCTGGTGTTTGTAACCACCAGCTTTGAAACTCTTTGTCTACCTAGCTCTTGATAGATGCTTTAAGGAGGCCTCCAAGATTCCACAGAATGGCTCAGGGCTTATCATTTCCATGGCTGATCCTCTTTTGGCTAGGTCGTCGGCCTCTTCGTTACCTGGGTGGCCCTCGTGGCCTTGTCCCAGGCTACCGTAAGTTGTTTGAACCGACTTTATCCAGGGCCTGTACAGTCCCCCACTAGTTTAATTACCTTTGGAGAACTGATGGCCTTCAGGGCCGCTTGGCTGTCTAAGTAAATGACGATGTTTTTCCTTTACTCCCTTTTTTTTCAGGACACAATGCATTATGCTGCGATTTCCGCGGAAAACCGTGGCGTGCTGACCAAGACCTAAGGTTATCTTTTTCTAGGCTTGTCTCCATAGATGCCAGCTCCTACTTCCTTGTTGGTATTGGAACCATCTGTATACCAGATATGATCGGCCCATTGGAGGGCCTTCTTTCCAGTCCCCCCTATCTGGTATGACAATCCAAAGTGTCTGTTGAAGATGAAACGGGGGGTTGACCTGTCCGGGCATCTCAAACAATAAGCTGACCTCTTGGTCCCCATCTATTTCCCATCTTGAGATCCTTGATGTCCTATAATTTTAACTTTTTTACCTCGTTTGAGTCTACAGAGTGCCGCCTTTACTTCTCCCTGTATGTAAATGTGGAGTGGCGACTTTAACCTCCTTTGAGCCTTTACTTGCCCCTGTATGTAGATGTGGAGTGGCGGCAGGTTTAGCAGCACTTCCAGGGCTGCGGTTGAGGTTGTTCTCATAGCTCCCGTGATGCATACGCATGCTAGCCTTTACACTTTGAGGTTGTCTGGTTGCTACGTTCTGCGTGACCCTTGCCCCCAGGCAACTGAGCCGTAGGTTATCATGGGTCTTATTACCGTTTTACCCACAGGTTCATCTTTGGGTTAAGTCCCCAAAATTCTTTCACAAAACCTGCGACATCTCCCGAGGGCGATTTTTTTCCTTTGAACCTTTGTTGAGGTGTGGCCCCAGTTCATCTTTTGGTCCAGATACTTGACCTCTTTTGAAAGGGGATTTTTCACTCCATTGAGCTTTGGACATCTGAGTGCCCTTAGTGCTTTTTTCTTTGTGAAGGGAACGATAACGGTCTTTTGTGGATTAACCGACAGGCCTTCTTCCCCCGCACCATTCGTCTACGATGTTCTGCGTTTTTGCGTTCTTTCTGAAGCAACGTCCAAGTGCTTGCTTCTAACTACGATGACAATGTCGTCTGCGTAGCCGAGGCAGTGGAACCTCTCTTTGGCCAATTTTGCCAGAAGGTCGTCGACCAGGATCGCCCAGTATAATGGTGATAGAACACCTCCTTGTGGGCAGCCCCTTCCCACCTTGCCTCCATATGTCCTCGCCCAAGGTGGATCTAATGACCATGTTTCTTAGGCTGACTTCCATCCAGTAGCATATGGTGTGCGGTGTTTCTTCGTGTGAGAGCCTTCATTAACGATCATGTTGGCACATTTGAACGCTCCCTCTATGTCTAGAAATGTGCCAAGCGCCATCTCTTTGTCATCGATTGACTTTGTCAGGAGTCTGCTTAGATCACCGAGCGGACTCCGTTGACTTTCCTGATTGATAGGCATACTGGCGGTTACGTAAAGGGTATAGTGATAGATATTATCCCTTATGTATCTATCCTCAATTTTTTTAGCGTTTTGAGCAGGAACGACGACAAACTTATAGGTCTATATGACTCAGGCGTTTGGTCTGAAATCTGCCTATTTTTTTTTTTTTTTTTTTTTGTGAAGGCCACTATGGCTGATTTAGAAGGGCTTATGTTTAGTCCCTCCTTTCTTGTCCGTCTGGTAATTACGTTTAGGGCCTGTTGCATTTTATCCCCATCAGTGTTGTTAAATTTCCCTTGGGCAATAATGACGAGATCGTCTGCATATCCATGTTTGGTGCCCTTCCAGTTGTAGGGCATTTAGTAGGTTGTCCATGACAAGGTTCCATAGCAGTGGGACAGGACTCCCCCTGCGGAACTCGCTCACCCAGAGCTATAAGAGTTTCTTCAAGAATTATAGTATATATTATTATAAAACCCCCTTAACTGCCATAATAATTGTGAACAATACTATTTTTTAAGGAAAACATAAATCTTGTTTCTATATCTGTTTTAACAATAGACATTTAAACACTCAATCAAACCTGTCGGCCAATAAAACCTCCAACTTCGGATAAATCTAAAATATACATTCCGGACTGTTCCAAGTGGGTCAACTACAGATTCAAATTTTCGTGAGACGTGACCTACCTAACATATAATAACATTTGTTTGTTTAAGTTCTCCACTACTTTACATAAACTGGTGTTTAAAGCAAATATCCAACAGTGCGTTTGCATAATGTGGAATCTTTTACATTTGTATTAAAAAAATTATTTAATCTTGGTGAAATATTTTTTTTATTTTTTAGTTTGAATTAAAGCAAAGAGACATGATACAAAATTAACATTTTTTTAATGGGACATTTATTTTTGGTTAGTTTTTGAGAGTGTATTATCATTTATTTTTTATACGTTTTAATGAAAAGGATATTGCATCTATTTTTAATACCAACAGAATTAATTTACCCTACATAAAAAATTTGCTATTTAAGTTAGAATGTAGGAAAACGTAACAATAAATACCTGAAATGTCAAAACACGAAAAGTCAATATTCTATCAAAGTTTAGGTTGTATGAAAAATTTTCGAAAAACAAAATTTAGAAAGAAGAATTTTTGAAAACATTTTGTCGAATTATTTTTTTTTCGAAAAATACGTTTTTAAAAGTAGAAAATGTTTAATAATAGTAATACAATTTTATAAAGTTATATCGAAGTTTTATTACATATTTTTGCTTTATGTATCCTTTGAAAGTAAGCTCCTTAAAAAATAATAATAGCCCCTTCAAAAGTAACACCCCGAGTAGATGTTTTTCATGATTTTTTTATTAGCTTATTGCAAAGCCACATGAAAATAAAGGCCAAAAATATTTTTCCCGATTTTTTTGGCCTCCGGAAACGCCTTTAAAATCAATTTTAAGTTTGAATTTTGTAGGCCCGTGACGTCACGGCCCTAAATTTTCTATTGGTGGAATTTCTGCTTTGTTGTCAGCTTTTTGTTTTTCGATACGCCTGTCATCAAATATCGATATCCGCAACATCTACAAAGTTGGCGTTTCCTGTCAATTGTCATATTGTCAATGTCAACCTGTATAACCTGTAACCTCTAATATTTATTAATAATTTCTAATTTGTAAACAGTGTGTGTTCTTTCCAAATATTCTAATTTATTACTATAGTTATTATTATCGCCAAACTTTCCTTGATATGAACCGTTTTTACGAGTAAATTTCGGTTATTTTATTCAAAATGAAAAAAAGTGTATTGTTATTATTTGCGAAACCAGAAGCCGTTCGAGTTTAGGATCTTCAAAAATATTCTTTTCTCTTCCAAAACAAGACGATAGGAGAAAAGCCATGTAGGTATTGAGAAAATGCCCAAAGGACATGCCTGTTATTGTTGTGAAAACCATTTTGATGTAAGTTTTTATGTTTTATTCCAATTGAAACTATTTAGGTAGTCTGACATTTCGTTAAAATCGATACGATTGTCGATATCGATAGTTCCTAAACAGACTTGGCATCCATGTTAAATTTGATTGGTTAGGGGAGTGGCGGGCTATTTAAATTACAATGATAATTAAACCTTAAATAGAAAAGTAAGGGGTGTGTATTTTTCCGTGTTATTTAGCAGGTTTTGCTTAATTGTGTTTCTACTTTTAATTTTTATACACAACATTCTCAATATCAATTGAGTGAAAATACCCAGTTGCAGTGCGCTTACCAAAATACTGCGTTGTAGGACCATGTGATAATGGAATCAACACCCAGTATTTTACGAAATTAAACCTGAAAATATCAATTCACAATTTTTTCACGTCATTTTATTTCATTTCAGAAAATACCAAACCTCTTACATCCTTGACTTTTCTAGTCGGTTTTTTATTTATGTCAAATATACATTTTATAAAAATGTCATTTATAAAGTGCCAATCTCCAATCAGAAAAAATAAACTTTATTTTGAGGGTTTCTTTTACCTTAAAGATAGAGAAAAGGAAAACACCTCTTATTGGAAATGTAATCAGTTAAATAAAAAAGGCATAGGTAGAATAATTTTTAGAAAAGATATTCCAGAACCAAGGGGAGATCATAATCATGCCGTAGAAGAAATAAAAAAAGGCAAAATTCTCATATAATGCTCCGAGAACTATTATATCTAAAGTGTCTGGTGGTTTACAAATAAACGAAATTGTCATGGTCCGTATATCCAGTACTAATATCATTTCCAGAACTATCCACAATATAAGAAAATGCGAATTATATTAATTTACCTGCAATTCCAACAAATTTCAATGATTTTGAAATACCAAATTAATTTAAGAAAACGAAAAGGGGACCATATTTCTTACTGGTAGATTTTAAAATTAATGAAAATAATAGGATTTTACTTTTCGCAACATCTAGTAATATACAATTTTTAAATAATTCATTAGAATGGTTTATGGATGGAACGTTTGCCACCATTCCTCAAATCGATTACCAACTATATTCATTGCTTGGAAATAGTTGGTTACATTTGCGTACCACTAGTGTTTGCTCTTTTGCCAAATAAGAGAGAAATCCTATATAAAAACATGTTTCTGAAGTTAAAAGGTGTCCTTGATGATTGCATTTTGTTAGGTGTCTATATAAAAAATTACAAAAATTAGGCCTTAAAAAAAGATATGACACAGAAGTTTTGTTTTCATACAGGTGTCAAATTATTGCAAGCATTGGCATTTGTCGCCCCGGACTACGTCGATAAAACATTTGCCTTGATATGTGAAAGAAAATTGCTTCCCGAAACTTTGAATTTATTCTGCGATCACTTCAAATGTACATGGGTAGGATCTGAAAAGGATGGAAGGAAACTGCTCCGATAGTTTCTCACAAATTCTGGAGCTATTTTTAGAGAGTTCTTTAAGGACAATGTGTATCTAACAATTATATGGAAGGGTGGCACCATGGATTTTCTATCCAAATGGCATTAAAAAAACTGTCTATTTTTCAATTTCTTTCAGCATTACAAAGAGAGCAAAGTTACATAGAGTTTAAAATATCAAAAGAACTATCGGAAGAGTTAAAAACAGAAAAAAGTACAATGACCTTTTTAAAAGATTAAAAAATGTAGTAACAAAATTTCAAAACAGTTTTTCTGATAATGAACTGGAATTATATAATAAAAAAATAGCATCTTTATTGTAATTTTTTTTTTTGCTTATTGTTATATGGCTTTTTAAATAAAAATGATAGTTTTTATAAAATGAGTATGTTTTTATTTATTCGAAAAATTGTTACTTTAGAATAATAGTTTTTAGAAAAATTTTCAGTTTCGAAAAAAAATACTTTCGAGGAAGTTTCACTTTTGAATATTTGTTTTTCGGAAAATTGTTTTTCAAAAACTTTCCAATTTTAAAATTTTGTTTTTGAAAAATTTTCATTTTCGAAAAAATGTTCTCTTTAAATTTTGTTATTTGAAAATTTTTCATACAGCCCAAAGTATAGCATTTAGTGTTGATAAAAATAAAATATGGAAGCAAGATTTCAGATCATAACACTATTTTACATTAGTTGTGAGAATGCAAGAGAGATCCGTCTAAGGGTCATTATTTTGTTAAGCTAAACTTTTACAAAATATTTACTTTTTGTGTTTTGTTATTTCAAGTATTTATCGTTACCTATTTTTGTGTTTAAAGAGCAACCGCAAAAAAAAGCTGTTTTTTACCTGTTTTTGGAAATGAGATTGCAACCAGGAAAAAAGATAAAAATGTCATACAAGTATTAAATTACTCGTCATTTAAAACCAAGATGACCATTATCTTTTTTTTCGAAAATTTCCAAAATTACCCTTTTAGCGGTTTAAAATAATATTATATTGATAAATATGAAAACAATTTCTTTTGCATTTTTCCATTAATATCTATGTAAAGCAAAATTAAGCACTTTTGCGATAAATGCGAAATTATGAGGAATAAAAATGCACCCTCAAGCCATCTAAAGTGGTCAAGTCATTCTCAAGAAAAAAAGCCTACGAAGGACAAAGTCAACCTCTCTTAAAAATAGGTACTAGAAAGTTGTAGAAGTAAAAAGAAAAAGACTTGGAATATTTTTTTTTTTCATAAAAGACCTATGATAATGCATCATGGTCATTTTAATAGATTTGTTTTCTCGGGAATATTTTACCCCAAACAGGGCGAATTTTTGAAAATTTTCAAAAAACAAAAGACAATAATTACTTTAGAACCAGTAATTTAATACTTGTGTGTGACCAGGAAGAAAAAGATACTTTTATTTTTTTCTTCCTGGTCGCTATCATATTGTCATAAACAGGCAAATTTAGCATGGTTCTCTTTAAATGGCAAATTTCTCATAAGGTTAATTCTATTGTTACTAAAATAAATAAGAATCTTTTTATTCAAAAGTAATAAGGTCACAGAAAAGACAGAAAGAATAATCAAATTAATTTAAGAAATAAAGTTGACTCAATAATACAGACAAAAGGGTACTGGGTTAATGGAGACAAGGTCGGCACAGTCAGCGGCGCCCATTAGATATTTCCTACCTGTTCTGCAAATGAACTGATCCATTTTGTTTTCATGCAGATTTATATGGGATGTAATAATAATATAAAAGCACTCACTGGGATAAGTCAGTTCAAATTTTTCATCTGTATCGTTAGCAACTGGTAATTGGATTTTATGTATGTACAGGATTATTCATTTTAAAGTAAACAGGGCTTTATTTTTGAACTTCCCTGTACTTTTTAAAAAAACGAATATAGCCATTTCGTGTATTTTTTTTTCGTAGAATTCAATAATCTAATAAGAAAAACATTTGAAACAAAAACAAAAGATATACAGTACGAGTGACGTATTTTTTAAATGAAATACCCGTATATTTTTATATCAATAGATATAGATTTTCACGAGAAATTCGGTGAAATAGAAGTTGCTGGGTTTATTTCCTGCGGTTCTGCTGAAATTGTCTAAAAACTGCATGATACTTAAGGATAGTTTCACCTGAAAAAACCTGGCTGCCACAGGTGACAGTTGCTTATTTGTCAAAGTCAAAATTTTAAAAATACGTTTATTACTTTTTGGAGTAAGTTTTATAATGAAGGTTTTATTAGAAGAAGGCTTCAAATTATATTATATGCTAAAAATGATATGATATATCTATTTCTAAACCAAGCAAAATTACAATAAATGGAAAAAATTAAAATACAATACGAGGTAAAATATGGTGCTAATAAGAACACTTATAACAAAAAATTATAATATTACTAATAATTTAAATGTTCCATATGACCCCCGTTATTTTTGGAAACATGATCTATAACCCCTCCTTAACCTTTCTAAGCTCGCCGATATTATTTGAAGTTCTTTGTTAAGACGATTTATTTCATTTACAATTTTTTTCTCTCATTTCTTCCGTGTTTGTGTTCCCATTTTGGTAAACGACATTCTTTAAGTGACCCCATAAAAAAGTGTCCAAAATTGTTATATCTGGACTATTAGGTGGCCATCACAACTTGACGAACAGCATGGGGCGGTGCTCCGTCTTGTTGTCAAATTTTCTTGCGATACGTTTCAAGTGGCAATTCTTCTAAAATTTCCTCAATATCGTTTTTAAGAAGATTAAGATATCTTTCTCCAGTTAAGGATCCCTTATAGAATATTGGCCGACAATTATTCTTTTGTTAAGCACACCGCAGCAGACATAAAGAGAAGACCTCCCTTGGTATTTAATCTCTTGATATTTCCTGGGATTTTGTCTTGCCCAGCTGTGCATATTGCGTCGGTTAAACATTCCCGATGTAGTAAACGTAGCTTCATCCGTCCAAAGAATCTTTTAAAACAGGGGTAGGATTGTTATCTTGTTCATGGATTAAAGTTTGGGAACCAAATTGAAAGCAATGTTTCTTTTGTTCAATTGTTAAATGCTGCACTGGAAGTACGTGATATGGAAGATAGTTAAAATATTTCAGTTTTCAAACCTTCTTCTTGAAGGGCCATACCTCAAGTCTCTAACTGCGTCAGTATTTGAATTCATGGGATACAAAGTAAAATAATTAAGAATGGCTTGATCCCGGTTTCTTTTTCTCATTGTAGTCC
>JAHBCN010019541.1:0-15922 GCA_019359885.1 Listronotus oregonensis
GTTGTGGTTTGTTAAAAGTTAGTATTATTCATCACAAAATTTCAGATTTTTAAAAGGCAAAAATTAAAATCTAGGTATTTTTAAGGAAAACTAATAATTTTTTTGAAGCTTTTGGGTTTTTAAAAAATGTATTATAAAAGTTTAGTGAGTTATGATTAAAAAAAGGGTTTGGGCCCAAAAATTTTTGATGCAAAAATTTCGAAAAAAACCCCCAATTCCCACCTAATTAAAATGAGTCGTAGCCCCCTTTTTCAATTTCCTTTATCTATGTATCATAAATACATTCTAAAATTTCAACTGATTTAAATTGCTTAATTTTGAACAAAAATGGAGGCTGCAAGTAAAAACCCAATTTCAGAATTTTAATAAAAAATGACCTTTTCTTGAAAGTAACTTGAAACTAAGAGACATACGTAAAAATTACTAAGGTATCAAATTGTAGCTTTTTAAATTACAAATATTTTGCTTTTTTAATTTACTACATGACGGAAATTAAGTGAGATATAAACGTTTAAAACATGTGTGCATAGACCAGCACTCTCTGTTTCAGCCCTTTAAACTGACCCCTTTAAAAAGTTAGGATTTTAAACAGTTTAAATATACAGGACCTTATAGCTTTTAAAAAAAAAAACAAAATGGTTTTCTAAAGAACTTTTTATTACAAAAACTGAAGGGGCTATGCTTAAACAACTAATTTTTTGGAGCATTCTAAAAGCGATTCGATGCATTTTTTTTTAATCCGCGGTTTTGTACTATTTTTTGCATTGTAATATTGTAAGGGGTGGGCTCTTGAGGATAAAAAAATTACAAAATTAAATTAGTAATACTTTTGAACAGTTACATTTTTTAATTACAACTCTGTAACAATATGTTAATTTTGGGTAAACAATTTTTTATTATTAAATCATAATAAGGGTTGCCTTTTAAAGGTTAAAATATAATAAATAATGTTATGTGACTTAAGCTTTAATATGAAAGTTTTTAAGGGTTTTGCACAGCTTTGTTTTCTGGACTATTTATTAGAAATGGAGGGAATCACAACCGCCGACCTAGAAATGAAAAGGGCAAGCACGTGTAGGTTTTAATAGTATTTTTGCTTTCATTTTCAATAACTTCGATATCCGGTATTTTATCACCCCAGAACAACCCTTTAACGAATTTTTACACTTGCC
The DNA here is from genome assembly GCA_019359885.1 of Listronotus oregonensis. NCBI lineage: Eukaryota > Metazoa > Arthropoda > Insecta > Coleoptera > Curculionidae > Listronotus > Listronotus oregonensis. The sequence continues at coordinate 1,173 of JAHBCN010019541.1, forward strand.
GCCACAGGAAAAGAGAGGGATGCACCATCGATATCCTGTTTCAGTATGGTAATAAAGTGAATTTAAATAAGTGATGCTCTCATTTTAATAAGGAGTTTTTGAGATTCGATTTAGGTTTTTACGGTAAATATATAAATAAAAATGACAGTAAAAGCTCTTTATTCGCGGGGTATATGTTCCGTAAATATACCGCAAATACAGAAACCGTGAATATGGAATTGTAATTTATATGAGATTATAGCGGATACGTTTCTAGGTGACAAAATAGAAAGCAAATAATTAAAAAAATGAATGTAATTAAAGTTTTTGACCATATTGATTAATTATTATCTTCAGGCTTAGGCAATGGTTTAAAGAATTTTGTAATATTTTCTTGCTAGGTAGTTTTTAAAAGCTGCTTTAATTCAGACTGGTATTCAGCAGGGGCATTAGCAATTTGCTTTTTTCCATAGACGGATCAATTTTCATAAAGAAATCACAAAGCTCATTTGCCATTCTTAAACCTTCACTAAAATTTTTCGAATTAAATGTCACGTTTCCCGTGCTTGTTGAAGCCTCTTCTTCAATGGGCTGTGAAATTAACATTCCCTCTAAGTCGGTTTCAGTTAAATCTTTATCTTGCGATTCAAGCAACTTCTGAATGTCACTTGATTCTATCTGTTCGAACTAATCTCGTCTTATTCCATTTGCAATTTTGGCTATTGGTCCATTTGACGACGTGTTTACAAAGGATATTCGGTTGGATACCTACCTATTGGAATCGTTTTTATCAATGTGTACAGTGTGTATCAGCCAAATGGAATAAATTTTATAAAAAATAAATGGGGGCGTTTTCGAAAAAACACTCGGACACGTCTATTGGTATTTTTAGTTGCGCATTTTTTTCAGTAAAAATTATTAACACAGGCTGTTTCATGTAACATTGGCCAATACTAACTTTCCTAATTTAAATGTAACGCCCTGTATATTATTTAAATTATGGAATCTTCGGAATATTCTAGACATATTTCATGTATAATATCCTATACCTATCTTTAACCGTTTCGGAAATATTAGGTCCTTTTAGATGTATTGTCTTTGCATGCTTGCCACTTACTAAGAGGTATTCTGCAGGCATATACTTACTAGATGCAACCTTGTAAACTAGCGTGCGAGAGAGAAGGAAAAATAGGTGTATCACCCTCTTTTCCCTCTGGGTTTGTGGGGGTGTTTTCCTCTCCGCAAATCAATGGGGGACGCGAAGCGAGAGAGAAATGTTATACATCTATGCTTCGTTCTCTCTCGCACAATTATCCGCGGCGGCTGGCTGCCTCTAGTAGGTAAGTATATGCCTCAAAAAATTGGCAAGCATGCAAAGGCAATAAATAAAGGGTTTTCCAATAAGAGGTGTTATTTTGATAATCAAAGAAAAATGCCATTTTTAAGATAAAAGATCGGATATTTATTACATTATCAAGAGGAAGGTATACCGTTAATAATGGAAAATAACATCAGCCAAATGACCACGCCTACAGGACAATATCCTTTTCATGAAATTTTCCATAACCAAATCGCTAAGTGGCTGCCCTATGTCCTCGATAGCCTCACAAATTCCATCTTTTAGATTCAACGACGCTAAATATTGTTGGCGTAGACTTTCTCTTTCACGTGGCCCCTAAGGAAGAAGTTGCAAGTGCGTTAATCACAAGATCTTGGTGTCCACCAGATCACCTCTTCGAGAGATAACATTTCGGGAAATTTTTCCTCCGTAAAAATGATTTTGCCATACAATGCCGTCTTACAAAAGTAAACGTTGTCCAGAATTGGATGGTATTGATCTGGACAACGTTTACTTTCAACAAGACAACGCTACGTGCCACACAAGCAACGAAACCATTGATTTTTTACGGGAAAAGTTTCTCGACCCTGTTATCTCCACTGGCGTAGATAAGGGGGGGGTAAAGGGGGTAATTACCCCCCCCAGGAATATTTTAAAGTCTGCAAATAAATATATGCACTTATAAAACAAATTAAATATTAAAAGTATTAGAAAAAAAAATTATTGATCTCTTCTATATCATTTTCTTGAATAAAATATTTATTCTTTTGCAATCTTATTTTAATATTGCGATAACCAGCTCTTTGATGTATTTCGCCTCTTGTTTTGATGTTTTGTCTAGCGCTTCCGAAATCTAACAATGTTTTGTCGGCGTTATAAATCGGCAAAACGTAAGGTTTTTTTATACAGATGCTAACAATGAATAGATTGTAAAAAAACATTGGAAATTCGCTGAGTTGATCCATTAATTTAGAACAAATTTATTTGTAAAATACAGGGCATTAGTATAGTTACAGTGCAGTAGAGAAACATACGAAAGTTAAAAAAACGGGATTAAAAATTTAAAACATTTTTTATGTGACATTCAGACTGACAGGTATGTAGTTTTTTTTTTGCTATAATAAATTCTAATAATCCTGTATATTTTTAGAATGAGTAAGCGTGAAAGTCAAAAAACGTTGGATTTTTTTTATTTGTAAGAAAAGTAAAACAAACTGTTGAGAATATTGAGCAGTCTGTCCACTGCCCAAGATTTTGAAAATGATCAAGAAAGAGGATTAAAGAATCCGCCTAACAAAGATTTTCCAAATTCTAGACGAATCACAAAAGAAACTTGGGGTTGCTCTATTTCCAGGGGTGGAAGACATAGGACATTATGTAAATCAAAGTAATATATCCGGTATAGAAAATTCAATATTTTAAAAATGCATTTGTTCCCAAAAACACATTTAACTTTCCATATTCCGTGCATCAAAATGCAATAAAGATAAAATGCTATTTGTCAGAAAAACATTTTAACTCTTTTCATTGGCTAACATACTCCAATATACGGAGGGGCTATTTTGTAAATATTGTGTGATTTTTGCAAAAAGTGGGGAGTACATAAAACAACTCCTCTTAATAAACTGGTTTTAAAACCTCTTCAAAAATATTCAAAACTTTTTGGCAAAGATGGCGATTTAGTAACCTATGATATTTCTAATTACCACAAGGAAGCCGTAATTTTAGGCAATCATTTTTTAGAAACAAAATCCAGAAAAAAATAGTTAACATTTTAGATTCTAAACGCATACAGCAAATTAATGAAAATAGAATGAAGCTTAAATCTATAATAAATACAATTAACTTTTTGGGAAGACAAAATATTGTACCACGAGGACATCAAATTCAGAGGGATGTTACGGAATCTTCGGGTATAAATGAAGGAAATTTAAGGGAATATATTCGACACAGAATAGAAAACCTGTGGAGATGATTTATTGTTAAAAAGTCATTTTGAATCGGCCTCTTTGCGAACTAAATACATAAGTCCAACAATTCAAAACGAATTAATAAATTGTTGTGGGATGAAATCGTCAGTATAATAATAAAAAAGTTAAAAGCAGTAAATACTATAGTGTCATTTTCGATGAAACAAATAGATATAAGCAGAATTTCGCAGATGTCTCTGGTAGTACGGTATTTGGAGAAAGATATTATACGAGAAGATTTTTTGGGTTTTTTTGGATTGTCATGCGGAAAATTATGACGAATATACGCAAGAACCCATTCTGACTGGTGAAATCCTGGGAAAACTGTAGTATCATTTTTAAAACGGGTAGGTTTACCTTGGAAGACTGTATTGGTATCGGCACAGATACATGCAGCGTAATGTTGTCAGACCAGAAAGGAGCGGTTTCAGAAATACAAAAGAGCGCAATTAATGCTATTAAATGTCCCTGTTACAGTCACACCCTTAATCTCTCAATTCAAAAATCAAGTAACGTCCAGGATATAAGAAATGCTGTGGGGACTATAAAAGAGACAATACACTTTTTTTTAATGCTTCACCCAAAAGAAATAAAGTATTAAAGTTTGTTAATTGTGAAAATTTAATAACTCTTAGCGAAACTAGATGGTCTGAACGACATGACGCTGTGTTAAAATTCAAAAATTTCGTTTAGTAATATCATTCAGGCTTTGGAACTAATATCCCAGTGGAAGGATGGGAGTCTTCCACGCAGTCGCTTATAGATACGCTTTGAAATCGAACTTTATATCTCTATTTTGTTTAAGTCATTTTTTAAGTTTGACAGTAAACTTAAGTAAAATTTACAGAAAAGAATATAGACAAAGCCTAGCACAATCACTTATTGAAAATATAATATCAACTTTAAACCAAAAGAGAAATAATGTAGATATCTGTTTTCACGAAATATTTTCTGAAGTGCAAACCCTGCACGAAAAAATGGGTATCATGTTGTTAACTCCTCGCGTAAATATGCGTCAAAGACATCGATTTAATGTTGCAACTGACAATCCAGAGGACTATTTTCGTATTAGTATTTTTATACCTCTTCTAGACGATGTCATTCAGGATTTAAATTTTCGTTTTAATTCAGGAGTTGTTTAGTGCATTAGAAATTATGAATTTACTCCCCAGCGACACTTCTACAAAAACAAAATCGGAAACTAAATTGTTACAAACAAATTTGGCGGAATACTTGTCAAATGTTTTAAATAAAAGCCAGGAATTTATGTTCTCCATACTAGAATCAGAAATAGATTTATGGATAAATAAATGGAAGAACTGCAAAGACTTACCTGATACTGCTTTAAAAACATTTTTATTATGCCACAGAGATATTTATCCCCATATACATTTATCTTTACATTTAATATGTGTGATGCCTGTTAGTGTGGCATCTGCCGAAAGAAGTTTTTCATCATTAAAAAGATTAAAAACATGGTTAAGGTCTACTATGAAGCAGGAACGACTAGTAGGATTAGCCCTGCTTCACGCACATAGAGAAGTAGAAATTAATTCAGATGCTGTTTTGGACAGGTTCGCTAATTTACAGAACAGGCATCTAGATTTAATTTCTTTAATTTCATTTTATTAGGCAGTTAAAAAATATTTTGCTTTGTTTTCAATAGTTTTTTTATTTGTAAAACTACCGACCAATTTAACTTAAGAATTTTAGAATTTAAGAATCACTTATCCTAAAAGGAACACCTAAAAATTTTTGTAATAGTAGACCATGATAACCTTAAATGTATTTTGTTTGTCTAGGATTGTAAAACTAATAAGACTGTTTTAGATTTAGAAAATGTACTTTTTAGTTGCTTGAAGTTTTAAAGCTTATTTGTTTTTCCATGTTGAATAAATTTATGTTTGGAATGTTGAAAATTTACTTTCTCTCTCTCTCTCTCTCTCTCTCTCTCTATATATATATATATATATATATATATATATATATATATATATATATATATATATATATATATATATATATATATATATATATATATATATATATATATATATATATATATATATATATAATAATTTCCAGAAAAAGACAAAATTATCTACGCCACTGGTTATCTCTCGAAGGAGTGATCACAATTGGCCACCAAGATCTTGTGATCCTTTGGGGCCACGTGAATGAGAAGGTCTACGCCAACAGCCCAGCGTCGATTCAAGACCTCAAAGATGGAATTCGTGAGGCTATCGAGAACATAGGGCAGCCACTTTGCGATTTGGTTACGGAAAATTTCATGAAAAGGATATGGTCCTGTAGCCGTGCTCGAGATGGTCATTTGGCCGATGTTATTTTCCATTATTAAAGGTATACCTTCCTTTTTATAATGTAATAAATATCCGATCATTTATCTCAAAACATGTTATTTTTCTTTTAATATTAAAATAACACCTCTTATTGGAAAACCCTTTACAATAAATCTGAAAACGCCTAATATTTCCAAAACAGTTGAAGATAGATATAGGACATTGTACACACAATATGTCTAGAATGTATGTAAAAAACAAAAATTGAATAATATACAGGCAGGCCCGTAGCCAGAGTTAGACTTCAGAGGGGGCACAGATATTTTCAAGGGGGGCAAAATTTTTTTTAATAGTTATATAATATTTACTGAGATTTATTTTATTTAATAGTTACATATTGTTTAAATAGGTATATACATATTTAGGTATAATAAACAAATCTACGCAAATAATTTTTTTGAATAAAATAAAAAAAATATTATATTTTTTCCGTCTTCAGTCCAAATAAATATTTAAAAATAAATTTATAATGATACATATAAAAAAAAAAACATAATTTCCAAAACAACATAAAACAACTCGGAAAGATTGTATCATAAAAAAAAAGGAAAACTAAACTGTCTGGAAAAAAATTATAGGTGATAATAATTTTTTAAAAAAAATTTGTTTTTTTTTATTTTTCTTTTTTATTAAACTTTCGTAAAAATTGCATCATATTTTTAAAGAATTTGTTCCCCCCTTTTTCAAATCCCAAAAAAAAACGAGATTTGAAAACCCTTTTTGGGGTGTCATTGACAGTCGTTGAGTTCGATTAACCCCTTTTAAGAAAAGAAAAAAATTTTACTCGCAAACAGCTGTACCAAGAAATGTTCTAGCTGCAGCTAACATATTATATGTATTTTCAAAAGCTAGTTTTTGACTGAACATTTCTGAAAACACGTTTAGTTTTTCCCTTTTTTTTTAAATATTGTTTCGCAACATTGAGTTCTTCTTTGCTGGGGAAAAGATATTCCCAGTGAAGAGAGGTAACCTATCCCTTCATAATCTAAATTTTCGGGGGCTTGAAGCGCGTTTATTGGGTTTTTTTTTCACTGAACCTTCGTTTTAGTTCCAATAACATGACATCCAGCACTTAAAAAAAAATAGATTTCAAATCGGGGAACTTTTAGAAGTACCAGTAGTTTCCATAATAATAAAACCTTTTAGTACAGGATTAATTTTTTTTGGGTCGCGGGGGGACGGTCGCTTGGATTCTACAGCTTCAGATTTAGTGTTTTCTCCGTATTAAAGTCACCACTTGAACAAATATCACATATTTCGTCATACACTGAGACATTTCTAAATTCTTGAATTGATCCAATAAGGGATTTATTATCTCTGCGGATTGTCGAAGGTCTGTTTCAGGGGTTGTAATAATTTATCGGCTGGTTCCAAAGTATGTAATAGTTTATTCATGAAAACTAAACTGAATTTAAAGTGGTCCATTCGACATTTTTTAAACCAACAGCCTCGGCAACTTTGTCCCCTGGAAAATTTTTATCGACCAAGTTTATTTAACAAATAATAATTTCAATTAAAATTTTTTTATATGACGTCAGTCACATGTAAATGGCCTGACCAGCGTTGCTCAAGAAGTCTGTTGAAGTTTCCCTTTGTATAACTTAGCTATGGCACTCTGTTTAAGGAAGTGGTATAACATAGTGCATGATCAAAAATTGTTTGATTATTGGAATATCAATTGATTTAATTAAAACCAAGTGAAGCCTATGATTAGCACAATGCACATATGGAATTAATCGGTTTATTTTTTTTTGAATTTTTGCTTGACGCCTCCATTCTTTCCACTCATTATTTGACGCTCCATCAAAGCACTGGCTAAGCATCCGATTGCTGTTTATTCCGTTTTTTGGAGAGTGTTTAATGTTAAGTTAAAAAAAACTCAGCATCTAAACTGTGGGTTTTTATGCAGATAATTGATTCTAAAATTTCCCCTTTTACATAACGAATACCAATGGCTACTTTTTCCCCCTTTATTTTTTTTTTTTTGTCCCATCTTAAAATAGAGTAAACCAGGGAACGTCTGCATTATTAATATCAGCAACGATGTTCTCACGAACGCATTCAGCCATGACTTCTACAACATCATTTTGAATGTCTGGTGATAAATATGTAGCATTTTTGGGCATTTGTTTATGACATTTAGCAAGTTTCTGATCTTTTTTCAGAGAAAATTTTAAAAAAAGTTCATAAATAAGTTTTTTTTTCATGTTCGTCGATATCATAGGTACCCTCTTTGGGGCTCATTCACAGCCAGAAGTTGGATAATCTGGGGAATGTGATATAGTCCGATTGTTAAAAAAATTTTCATTTAAAAACGTGGAAACAGTTTTTCCCCCAAAATTTGTCGACGTTGCTTCTCTGCCCATTTTGACATAGCTTCAATGTGAGTTTTAGAAGCATTGTGTTTGGGAAATCCTTTGAACTATCGAGTGCATGCTTCCAGTTACAAAAAACCCCAAGTCCCAAAAACTTTTTTTTTTAGATCAATCGGTAGAAATTTTTCACATGCGTAGCAGTATGCAGAATCGGTAACACTTGAATATTCTAGCCACAATATTTTTGAAACCATTCTTTTCTAAAGTTTTACCATTTTTATTTTGGGGGGATAGTGGTAAGATCACCTGAACAATATCCAGATTTTTAGAGGCTAAACAGGGTACTGCATTTTTTTGACTTCAGTGGTAAGAAGGAGGCCGTGATGATGCACTTTCACTACTTACAGACGTCAAATTGCTTGAACATGATGCATTTTCATCTTCTGTCGGAATATTTTTCTTTAATTTGATGACAAACTTATCCATAACGGGGGTTAAGATATCGAATTTAAGAGGTTTTTCCACAGAAAATTAAATTCAACTAGACAACACAAAAAAACTATTACATACGTAAAGTTTTAACACCCAAAAAAACCCAAAAACAACAAGCTAAAATTAATTCAACCCGTACTGATTTACATCGAAAACAAAATAATCCATTTCCCTTATTAAAAATATTTTAAAAAACAGCTAAGGTCCCAGAATTAGCCAAAACATGCCTTAAAAAAAAATTTTAAAGTAAACATTTTATTTTTTTTTATTCCTGGACATCAAAAAAATTTTTTTTAGTAAAAAAATTTTTTTTTTCGGCGGCGCGGCATAGGCGCATAGGCATTTGCATTCACAGAAATCGCGGAGTGGGGGCGGGATCTTGAAAACACCTACAGTTTCTATATCGTATTCCCGGAAAATAATTATTTTTTTAGAATTTTATTGATGCCGGCTTCAATAACGGTTTATTATAATTTATGTTTGTGGAAGTTTAGCTTGCTAGTATTTTTTTCACCCTTTAAATTTTTCCGGGGAAATTTTTTCATTGAATACTTGTATTGTTAACTCCTGAAACCACCTCTTTGGGTCCTTAATTGAACATTTTTTTTTTTGGGGGATTACGTGGTGATCGAAAAAAAACTGCAGGGGGGAGAGACAGCTTCAGGGGGGGGGACAGAAGGCTCCAGGGGGGGGAGCCCCCCGCCCCCCTGGCTACGGGCCTGTATACAGGGTGTTGCATTTAAATTAACAAAGTTAATATTGGCCACCGTTACATGACACACCCCGTATAAATGGTTTTAGTTGGAAAAAATGCGCAATTAAAAAACCAATTGACATGTCCGAGCATTTTTTTGAATACGCCTCCATTTAATTATTATTGAATTTATTTCATTTGGCTGATACACACTGTATGTACCGATGTACCAATTAGATCCGCGAATAAAGAAATCTTTAGCCGCGAATATAGGAATTGGGTCGCATTTTTGTAATCTGCGAAAAGTAAAAACGCGAGTAAGGAGCTTTAACTGTATAATAAAACTGAGAAACACAAACACTCAGCCTTTTTTATTTTACTTTCTGAAAATATTAATATAACGTAGAATAAAAAAATATCTTTCAAAAATAACACCTTTCCAAAATGGCATGTGCCAAAATAACATTTATAAAAAATTACATTTGTAAAGCCTTTTTTCATTCTGATGTTTTTTGCATTTTTTCCCCTAAACTCGTAAACATACTACTATGTCCTATATACGGCCGAGTGATGATCGCGTTGTTAAATTAAGCAATGGACTTAGCAGTTTAGAATGTTTAACAAAACGTCATTGTCAGTGTTATTTAATGATTTTAGTAGGCAACCTGTTAAAATCTGACATTTTTTTTTAAAAATTCTAAAAACCCTTGTTAACTTTTAACAATTTGCTAAGTTGACAACGGTTTAGAATGTTTAACAAAATGTCAGATTTTGACAGGTTACCTACTAAAATCATTAAATACCACTGACAATGACGTTTTGTTAAACATTCTAAACTGCTAAGTCCATTGCTAAATTTAACAACGCGATCATTACTCGGCCGATAATCTGTCAGAAGTAAGACCCAATTTTGATCATTTATTAATTATTAAACCTGTTTTTGTTCGATTCGGTTGTTGCGGTTGTTGTATTTTTTTTAAGTTTGAATTCTTATAAACTAATGTTATTAATGTTATATACCCCATGAATTATAAAATCTGTTATAATAAAAACTTTGTTCAAAACGTTTTATATACCAAATTTGGTTGAATTTAATGTTTTTCAAATCTTTTTTTTTTATTTGACCCCTAAAAAACCGTTAACGTACGTCCATGACTCACACTTTTCCATAGAGAATGTAGATTTACTAAAACAACTTCTGTGTCAAACTTAGTGAATTCTTAATTTAGCATTTTCTCTCATCGTGAGACAAAAAAAATTAAAGACACACACACAGACATCAAAATTACTTTTTTGAATACAGCTTTTTAGTGATCTAGAGCAGCGATTTCTTAATGGTGGTCCGCGAAACCCTGGGGTTCCGTAGAAGGGTCACAGGGGTTTCGCGATCCGTCGGAGATTTAAATAAAACGGACTGGATTTTTAGCTTACGCTTACACAAAAAATAAATAAGAAAACAGACTGTAGGCAGCTCCGGATCGTCGCATCCAACTGTCGGATATACCGGGTGACACAGCGGACATGTAACAGCCCATAACTTTTTTATTTATAAGAATTAATTTTTGAAATTTAGGTCATGCACTTGTCATAAGGACACGCTTTTAATGACTAATCAAAACCAATTTTTTCACTTCTGGTTTAACCGGAAGTAACCCGTCTTTTTAACCATGTGTCACACTTGTCTTATGATTTCAAAATAGCTGCCAAAATCATTTTTCTCCCAAAATTTTAGTAGGCCGTGATGTGACATTTACAAATTATCAGCATGTAAAAGGGGTGGAGATGTGAAGAACAAAGTGTAAAAATATTTGTGATTTTGTTAATTTTTTTCTAATTAATAAGGGTTAGGAATGGAAGTTTATTTTTACATTTTTTTAAATATAAATTTAGATCAAATCAATAAAAAAAATTGTACTAAAAAATTGTCTTTTCATTTCATTTCGAGGATCTGTTGCTCTGTTTAACATTTTTGTTATCCTTATGCTGGGGTATTATACTACCTACATGGCGCAATATTGTTACCGATACCTGTACTTATACTTATTATAAGGATTTGCGAATCAATATAGATAGGTATGTATAATTTTGCGATTTTGGCAAAATAAGTTAGTTGTCCGCTCTGTCCCCCGCTATTGTTTAATTTTAGTGCTATAATAAGAAAATATGTTAAAAAAATTCATTCTTCACATTAAATAGTTGTTATATTATAATGATTATTTGTCACATAAAAATATTCAAATTACAAGGTAAACACTTTTGTTATTGATACAGCTAGCTAGAGTTCCGTCTAAAAAAGTATGATCAATGATCAATTAGGTTTTCATGGCCAAATAAAATTGGGAATCCCTAAAGCGTTAATCAAACATTTTTTTTTGTAAAAATAATACTTTTCGTAATCCATATTTGTATTACATTACATATAATATTTATTAAAATGGGGGAAAATAAAAATAAGAGTTTAGTTTTTGTCTTATTTCTTAAAATACTCTACCTAATATATATATATTTTTTTTAATGTAGCAATCACATAAATTTTTATTTTAAAAAAATCTCTTGTGACAGTATTTTTCTTCCTCGTTCTAATAAACCTCCCTGTTCGAAAAGAGTTTAAAAATAAATATATCTAATTAATTAGGGTACTAACTTTTAATTTGCATTCGCAAAAACTCCAAACCTTAAAAGACCAACGTATTTTCTGAAAATCACAAAGCACAGGAAGGAGGAGGTGCAGTCGCGTAATCTGAGATAAGAAGCTTTTGGGAACAAGTGAACGTTCGCTTGCACACGTCATTGAGCTATTTCTTTTATTGAAAGATAGGTAAGGACTTTATACCCTTGTCTGGTAAAAAAAAGGTATTTTTTATGTAATATGTCAGTTTTTTGTTATGCTTATTTTATCATAATAAAAATAAAATATATTTTTACTGTTAAGTATTGAATTTCAAGTAGTACATGTTTCCAGAGTTGCGAAGTAATAATTCCCTAATAATATATTGTATTATAAGAATTAAAAGTGCATCTTTTTTTTATGAGCAATTTTTGCAGTTGCGAGGCGAAGCGCAGCGCAGCCGAGCGAATGCAAAATTGCGAGTAAAAATAAGCACTTTTAGTCCGCATGATATATACTATTTTTTCTCCAACCAAGTCAAAATTAATACATTTAGTTATTCAAAAATCGTTTTTTCTTAAATCCTAGGATTAAAAGTGGCACTTTTAATCCTAGGATGTAGTATGATCTGTCATAAAGGTGCTTTTAACTAATTGATCTCTATAATAAATTTAGTTCTATTTCAAAGTCGTACTTCCTAATTTGAGATATTTTACCTTAATTTTATTTCAAAAAAAATCAGTTAATGTTAATAGGTCTAACCCAGTCAAAATTAAGAACTTCTTCTAATCAACAGTTATCCTAATCATTGTCCTCTTTTATATTTTTTTCTTCAACTTTAACATCTTAAAAAAGTCCTGCCAGCCGCCCATTATACTAAATTTGGTTTAACCTGCTTATACTGTGCCCTTTCAACATTTTTTTTTAATTTCGACTATTTAAAATATTAAGCTTATATTCGCCAATGAATCGCACAAATATTGGTAATTGTTTTTTTTTATATATTTTTTTTTTAATTTTGGCACTAAAAAAATCAGTTTATATCCGCCTAGGCTTTAAACTATTTGTCAGAATCAAAAACTTCTCCCAACAAACAATTTGCTAAAAATTTGCGTATCGTATCTTCTCAACAATATTTTTTAATCTTAACCATTTAAAATATTTTATTAACATACGCTAGCTAATCCTGACACCTTAAAAAAGTCAGTTTATGTCTGCCTATGCTTAACACAATAGGTCAGAATCAAGAACTTCTTCGCTTTATTTGGTTGTTGATCGTATTCTCTTAATATTATTTTTTACTTTAGACCATTCAAGACATTTTGGTGACATACGCCAATGAATCGCACAATTTTTGGTTATTGCCTTTTTTAATATTGTTTTTTAAATTTTGAAACCCTAAAAATATTATTTTATGTGCGTCTATGTTAACACAATGTGTCAAAATCAAGAACTTTATCCAACAAACGATTTACAATAAAGGTTTACTCCGCTTATGGTGTTCTCTCAACACTATTATTTAAATTTCGACCATAAAAAATTTCGTTTTCATGAGACAATAAATCGCAGAATCATTGAGCACTGTCTTTTATATTATTGTTGCTGTTTTTCAATTTTGACACCTTAAAAATAAGTTTATGATAGGGTTTACCCGGGGAAAATTCCGGCCCCAAAAATTTTCCCCGGGAAAGGGGTTTTTTTCCCCCGGGAAATCAAGCTCAAAAAACTCGAGAACTCAAAATCATATTTGAGTCTATGAAATTAAAAAATAAAACTATTTGCGTTTGCCTTTTTTTTTTAAACGGGGGCAGCGGGGGGCCCGGGCAAAACGCATTTATATGATCTCGCCGATCCCCGCCTCTGCGCTCTGGCGGCGTCGTTTTTTCATAATACAATGGGGAAAAAGGGGGGAATTTTTTTATCTAATATCGGGGGTTTTCAACTTTTGGGTTTTTTTTTTTTCAATTTATAGAATTTTAGTCAAATCAATTTTAATATTAAATGGGCTACTAATGACAAGTACCTATTAAATCCTTATACCCTGGGTTTTGGTTTGACCATTGTATCTTTCAAAAATTGCTTCTTGTTGCGCTGATTAATCTAATATGGGTTAATTCGTGGTATCGGGTTTCGGGGGGAAATTTCAGATCAACTGATGTTGTTGCCCTTTTGTATTTTGTGGTTGTTGCCCACAAAATACCAAGGGGAAAAAAAAAGTCAAGTTCGTGTTTTGTTGCCCCACAGTAATGCCGAGACTGAGCGGTACAGTCGTTATCGACGTTAAAAATAAAAAGCGAAATTAATTATCAGTGAGCATTTTAAAACAGTGCGTTTAATTTTCTTTCTAGTGAAAACTGCTGCCAAAATTATTCAAAAGATTTAAGTCTTATGAAAAAAAAAAAAAAAAAAAAGATTGATTTTAAGAATTTTTTTAAAATTTTTTTTTTTTTTTTAGAAAAATTTTTTTTTTTTTGTTAATTTTTTTGCTATCTATGTTTATTATTTTTTTAACTTTTCACAATAAAGTCATTTCGTAAATTATTTTTTTTATTTAATTTTGATCGGGAATTCGTTTTTACGAAAAATTGGGGAAAATTTTTTTCGAGCTTTTTAACACTGTAATACCCCCAAAAAATTTATTAGTGTTTCCCACTCTAGCTGAGTTCAGACGGTTTACAAAGTGTAGTACACGAATATGTAAATTTCTCGACAACCCCAAGTCCCCAGAAATTGGGCCCCGGAATTTTCCCCCACCCGAGAAATTGATAAGCTCGAGAAATCATGAACCCAATGTCCGACAATGCTTAACACGATTTGTCAGAATCAAGAAATTTCCGCAGAGAGTGATATACAAAAAATTTGATTTATTCTGCTTTTCTTATCCTCTCAACATTATTTTTTAAATTTCGACGATTTAAAATATTTCATTAACATACGCCAATGAATTGCACAATCATTGGGTGTTACCTGCTTTTTTTTAATTAATTTTTTTT
>JAHBCN010019542.1:0-15838 GCA_019359885.1 Listronotus oregonensis
CTTTAACACTAATTTAAGGAAATCTAAAGATAAGAAATTTTAATTACCCACGTGATATTACAAAGAACTAACTTAATGAACTAAAATACAAAAATTGTTTTAAACCACATAAAATTAATATTAATGGTTATCTATACATATTAATTTTATGTATTTTTATATAAAATAATGACTATTTTATTAATGGGTATGTCTTACCGCTTTCAAGGATAAAAGTATATTGGTTTAGAGCAATAATAATATATACTTTTTCTTAAAATAAAAATAGGATACTCACAATATAGGTAGACAGTAAGAATATTAACTGGTTATAAATTTTTATATTGGAGTTGTGTTAAATAAAACGTCTTATTATCTAAATTCACGGGGCGTCTTACCAGTTATTGATAGCTTGAAAATGATGGCATGTTTTAAAATACTGATTTAGGTATTGGTGTGTGTTTCAAAGGTTTGTTTTAACCCGCAGTTTCTGTATTGCGTAAAACCATTTCGGAACTGTTAGAATCAATTTAACGCGCAAGTGCAACTTTTCTTAGCAGATCTAAAAGTTACCTGTTGACCACGCAGAGTTTTTCCAAGGGGTAGAAACCACCAAATCTTATACTGATATCAAAGGGATCAAGTCAAGGAAAATTTTAGGACAATTTACTGATTGACGCACTTAGGAAACTTAAAAGGCCCACAGATGCAACCCTCAAAATGATGGAAATCTGCAAGGCAAATGGCGGGCCACAATAATGTTAGATGTTGAAAATGCCTTTAATATGGCTCCATGGAGTAAGAGGGTTAGCAAGGTTAGGTGCCGAAGTTAGCAGTAACCTTTGTAATCTCGTAGGAAGCTACATGACTGACAGGATTCTTTATAGTGAAAACAACATAGAATTTGGGATGACACATCTGTGCCCAGTTCGATAGGGCTTAGTACTTGGGTCGACCCTGTGAAATATCTGATGGCGTAGTAACATTGATAAGACCTGATGGATGCAGCTTATTGCTGTAACACGTACAGTTTTCGTTATGGAAAAAAGACGACTATTTTTACTATCCAATATAAATATTTATTTAATATAAACATATACAACATGTGGAATCTATGCAAAAACATTGGACTGGAGGGTTTTAAAATGTGTTTATATTATGTGTCTTTAATTGTAAAAATGATAAATTGTGTGCAAAAAAGGGGGGAAATATAGTGAAAATGGGTTAATTTAATTAATTTAATTTAAGTTTAAATTTGAATAAATAATAAAAGCTAATTAAGGTTTTTCTTGCGGATTAATGGCACTTACAATTATCCAACCAACAAATCAAGCAAATGTGGACATGAGATTTTTTTTTTTAAATTTATAACAGTGACATTTTTTAATTTATTTCCTAGGGCATAAGTGCAATTTAGCGTAAAAGTATATTTACGCCCGGTAATACAAAACACTTTTTGGTTGGATATGTAAATATACTACACGAGATATGATACAGCGACAAAAACGTTCACTTTTTCCTTTTGTGTTCTGTAGCATCAGCCCTGTTTAAAAACCAACAGAAGTCCCAACATAAATGGGTTCCAGTGTCCCTGGTATCTTGTTTCCATCGTCCTGATGTCCTAGTGAAAACTCTCTCATTGTTTATCGATTACTGCACCCAAATTTTCCAGGAAAAAATTTAAATGGGAGTTCAAAAAATGTATTTTTAGAGACATGCGACACTCAAGTAATTATTAGGTTTTCAACAGTTTATCTATGAGGCTTTCTAGTCTTCATCTTTCTTTTTGCCCAGAAATCCTTTCACTGTATGATTTTCTTTTTAAATATTTGTGAGATAAACACCTTTTTTACCAGGAAACTGTTTTTGGGGACATGCAGGGGACTGTTCTTTGAGCACTATAAAAACGTCTTGATGTAATAAACTTTATTTTATTGGATATTGTACAATAAATCGTGGTAAATTAGGTAATTATCTTTTAAAGTTAAGTTTGGTTAAGTATAAATTATAAAGAATTATATTTTTCATATTATATCGGCCTGGGATAGTGAGTCCCGCTTACGAAATAATAAATATAATAAATATTAATATATATATATATATATATATATATATATATATATATATATATATATATATATATATATATATATATATATATATATATATATATATATATATATATATATATATATATATATATATATATATATATAATACTACTGTGATCAAAACTAAGGTAAATGAATATTTTATTTAAAATTCCCGGATGCCGATTCCAGCAAATTTGTTGTACCACTGCTAGTAACATCTGGTAAAAATTTGACGTCTTTAAGGTCATTAGTATTTGTTTCGCTTGTTTTTTTTAAAAAGAAAAGTTGATTTTTGGGGATTTTTACAATGTCTGATTTTGGACCAACGAAGTGCGACTAAATCTTGCTTGGGGATAAAATTTCTTTTACCGAAACGTTAAGAATGCTAAAAAGGAGGCGATGATACCATGTCGCAAAAAATGTGTATAAGTGGTATAAGGATTTTAAAGAGGGCCAAGAACAAATTTGTTGATTTAACAAAATAAAAAATAAAGGATTTAGTGCTTGAAAATTGACGATTATCTATTAGAACCTTGTGGATATGGTAAATATATCATGGGGTAGATTAAACATTTTGAAGGATCATTTGGATCTCAGAAAAAGTGAAATCACGTTTTTGTGCCAAAATTTTCTCGTTTTATGGATAAAGAACGTGCAAAGAAAGTCTGTACAGATATTTTCCCACTATCAAGACGTTATAAAACGCATTATTACTGGTGATGAGACTTGAATCAGGCATATGACCCGGAAACAACGACCAATTAAGTAAAAAGCGTGCAAAAGGTAAACACAACGAAAATCAATGCAAAGTCTTTAAAATTAAGGTCATCTTGACTGTTTTCTTCGATTATTGTGGTTTAGTGCCCTATGAATTCGTTTCAGCAGTCAATACGGGTATTATTTAATGTTATGCGCCGTTTGCGTAAGGCTATTCGCAAGAAACGGCCGGAATTGTACGAGACAAGTCTTGGTTTTCATCACGATAATGTACCATCTCAATTCATTGGTTTTCAAGACTTTTTGGCCAAAAATTTTGCTCCATATCGTTGCTCAGCCGCCGTATTCGCTTCCACTTCGAGGACACCTCCAACCCAAAGACACTATTTGGCATGCATTTGACTGAAAAAACGTTAGCAAAGTGTATTTTATCGGAGGGAACAAAATAAATTTGAAAGAATAAATAAAGATTTTTTATTTTTCACAATTCACCTTGTTTTTGTTCACAGTAGTTGTATATATATATATATATATATATATATATATATATATATATATATATATATATATATATATATATTTATCAACATTATAAATATATATAAATATAAAATAACACTAAAAGAGAAACGGCGTTAAGTCGTTAAAATAATTAATTGATTAAGTAATTTGTAAATTTTTTTTTTCAATTTTATTTAATATCATAGTTTCAATATTAATTCAGTGGTAGTTAGACAATAAATTTTTTTTCTATTATGTTATTAATTTATTTATCAAAGCAACGGTGGCCCTCTCACAATTTTGTAGGGGGGCTGCCTCTATTTATATAAATATTATTTAATTTATGTATTTTAAAGTTATTGCAAATAATAAACAATTCTTTTGTAGAATAGCAACATGCAATGATCATTATTTTATTTGACACTTTTATATTAGTTTACATTTTATAAATGTTGTAATAGTATTTTTAAACAAGTAGCCAAAGATGTGTTTTTTTCCGATGTTTGGACGCGACAACTCTTTTTTCCCTATGTAAATGCAAAAAAATTCAATCAAAATTTTAAACAATTTTAATTTAATTTTAAATGCGTTTTGTTTTTACAATAACGGCTGGTTTTTGTTAGTGCTCGTTTAGTTTTGTTTATTATTTGACATTCTCTGGCAAATATTAATATTCAAATGTAGATTAATTTGAAGATAAAAATTCATATGAATGGAAAAGTTTTTGTTTTTTTTTTAATCAAAAACCATTTTTAATGTTATAATTATTTTTACGGAAACGAAGTCGGGTTGAAATTAAGGTTTTTATTTTTTCTTCCACAGTACCAGTTTTCTGCTTTAATTTTATATGTTTTTGAAAATTTAAATAATTCTACTCACTAAAATGTTTCTTTCCACTAAAGGGGTTCCTTCCCGGCCGTCGCATGCGACTAACGCATGCGGCCCACTTTAATCAGGTGGTTTTTAGGACCCGGCTCAAACTGGTACAAAATTATTAGTTAAAGGGAATAATCTTTGGTAAAAGTCGTGATGGATGATCTAGTATATTTATTATTAGAAGAAGAATGAGAAATCCATTACCCTATATATCCAATAATATAAAGTCCGACCATACAACAAGTTCAATATCAATAACCCCAGAGGAAAAATTGTTTATTAAGGTAAATCTGCAGGGTGCTCCAAATTCGAGCCTTATCATTAGGATCTTGGAAACTTAAAAGGAGGTCGGTTAAAAAAGGCAAAGTTGCGCACTTTGATGCTAATCAAAATACCATCTTGGTGTATGTTATTTTATCGAAGGACGGTTCAATGCGGAAGTATATATAGATCTACTATTATCATGTTCCTTCTGTTGGATCGATTTCGGACAAAATTTTATCTTTCAACAAGAAATGTCCTGATGCCTCGCCCGGCAAGTCATTGAATGAATGGAAAATCAGCGTAAGGGTTTTACCGTGGCCCGCACGTAGTCCTTATTTAAATGTTGTGGAAAATGTTTGGGGTTATTAGTTAAAAAAAAATTAATAGGGAAAATAAGTTTAGGCCCAAAATATTTTAGAGGCGTGGAATGAGTTACAAAGAACAACACCCGGCTTTGGTCCATTCGTGCCTGGAAGGCTAAACTCTTCTTAGAAAAACGGGGCCGCAATAAAATATTAAATTTGTTTGAAAGGATATTTAAGTTTGTTTGAATTTATTAAATTGTTAATTAATCTAAATTTTTAGTTTTTATAAAATACAAATATTTTCTTTGCCTTTTCTTTATTTATAGTAATTTAATGTAAAACAAGGTAGAAAAGAGCGATTTACAAAAAATGGCAAAATAGTCAAATTATATAGACAAATTTTTTGATTAAGATTTAATGGCCGTCACTGTACAATTCTCTGATATGAAAGATTGTATTATTAATGTTTATAATAAATAGTTTAAAATTAATTAAATTTTAATTTTTTTTTACCACGGTGAGTAAAAGTAACCTTTTAACACCACGTACAAGACTGTCTTTTCTACTTAAAATTAAAAAAAAATTATTTTTCGATACGATTTAACGAAAACACCTTAAAAAACTTCCTTAGTTTACCAATAAAAATTCAAAATCAATAATCTACCGAGGGCCTGATTCTGTAACAAATTTTTGACATTCCTTCTTCTATCTCTTTGGAAACAGTGACAAACATGAATTACCTTTAAGATCAACAAGGACATTGATCCATATTTTGACTTTCTTTTCCTTATCTTTTATACAATCCTATTTCAGGATATTTATATTAAATGAATGGGATATACAGTTATAACTTATAACCTTGCAAATATTTTTTTCAATATTAATAGGAAAACCAATATTTAATCAAATTTACATGGTATTTCCTTGGGTCCCATGATAAACTAGGTATATTACCATCTTAAAATCTGATGATGATTTTTTAGCCTTGAAGCAATATTTTAGACATCTGCAGGACGTAACAAATGAAAAAAATATTTAAAATTTTGGAAATAATTAAACATGTAGTGGCGGTTGTTCTTATGCATTTTTCATTAATTTATTTTTGGTTAATTAATTACAAAAAGGATGTAATTAAATAGAATTGAAAAGGTTATAGGAGGCTGTGAACAATAAAATGAATGTTATTACGATATAATAGTACCTATTAAAAAATCGATTGCTTTTTGTTGTTATTTATTGTACAAAAATAAATAATGTTAACTTTTGCTAAATTCAATATTCTTTGGTATTTTTAGATTTTTCAGGAACCTTTTTTATTATTTTGTTGAATCATAAGGATGATACAAGTATACAAATATTTATTTTTACTTTTAGTTACAACATGCGTAGTATAATGGTATTATTAAAGAGGGTTTCTGGTTTGGCGGTCTGATTTTTATCATTTTTAGGATTTTTTGTGATGACCAATGAAGAAATAGAAGTTTGGTTTTTTAATTATTTATTTATAAATGTTTCAAGTATACATATAATTTTTAGCTTAAAATATTTATTAGAACCAAAGTTATGGTCTGAAACACCTGCCTCGAAAAAATGGAGGTTTACTTCATCCAGAAACACTGCTTATCTGTAACTAAAAAAATGGGTGGGTTTAATTCTGTAAGCTTAAATACACTAAATGGACTATTATAAAAACAAAATTGTAAAAATTGGTTTTTGACAGACTTCGGAAAAAATTTAAATTTTATGTATATTTTTCAATTTTTTAAAAAAAAAAAGAAATATTTTAAATTTGGGGAATTGATCATTCCTACATCTATTTGTGCTAAGTCGATCTCATAAATTTAAAGTAAATTGGCCAACTGTTCTCGAGATATGATGTAGGAAAGTTTGAAAAATGGGACATCTTATTTTAGTTTTACGGAAAGTTTTACCAGTACCGTTTAATAATTTCTCTGCTTACAAAATAAATATGTATGTATTTAAATGTTTAGTTTATTTTTGGATGACACCCTGAATAGAAATAATAAAATATCTTTTTAAAAGCCTAGGGTGTTTTCGGAATAACAAAAATTATGAAGATGGAGCAATTAGAAAATAATGCAAGTAAAATTATGCCCATTTTTGGATGCCACATTTATGGTTACGAAAAAAATTGTTTCATTAAAATGTTTTTTCTCCGGACCTAAAAAACAACATATTCTAGTTAAAAATAACATTTTATGTGGGCCTTATTTCAAGATCTTAATTTGCAGATGTTTTAAAATTCTTTATGGTAGTTTTCGAAAATCAATGTAATGCTGATTAGGAATCTTAGGTTAAAATTTAAATTTAAAATAAAAAACTTAAATAGCGGATTTTGGCATTTGCTTCAGATTCGGAATATAAGGTTTTAGGGGCTAGGTCAAAATTTTGAAATTAGGAAACTCGGGTAAAAATTGGAAAATTTGAAATGGGAATTTTTGGCATTTGTCCCAAATTGAAATAAGAAATCGATTCCTTTTGGAATAGGATCTTCCAAAAAGGAATCGATTCGATAATTTTAAAATTATATAACCAATCCGAATTAGGATCCTATTTGTAAAAAATCGATTCCACTTTCGGATCCTTAAAAGGAATCGATTCCTGGATTCGATTTCAATATGATTCGATTCCTACCCAACTCTGCCAAATAAGAAAAAAGTTTATCGGATTTAACAAAATTAACGCGTTTCTGTTACAAACCGACATCAAAATTATAAAGAAAAGGTACTTTTACAGATTAACAAACAACCAGAAAAAAATATTTGGGCGTATTTTTCAAAATAAAATTAAGTTTTGAAATATCTTTTAAAACCAAAGATTTAAATAAGTTTCTTTTTAAAAATTTTTTCCATTCCCATTTATTATCCATTACATTTATCCACAATTTGTAACATCTTTTATATTTTTTGAATAAAACCCTAAGTCGCAAGCTATTAATTAAAAAATCGAAGCTTTTTGAAAACCATTCAATAAAAATTATTTCGGTTACAGTAAAAACACACATAAATTAAAAAAAAAGCTTTATTATTTGAGGTATTTAACATAAGTTCATATCTAATATCTAAAAACATTTCGCAATTGGGTAAGATCACCTCAGGTGGACCCCATTTTCCACTTTATCATGGAATTTAGGTTTATATATTTTTTAGATAAAAGACATTATCAAAAAAATCCCAAAACCGTTTTCAAAATTTTTTTATACAACAATTTGTTTTACAATAAAAATTTTGCGGACTTTTAATTAAACATCAGTTACAAAAAACCATTAAAGATAATTCAATAAAATTTTTAGGATTTATTGTTTATTATTTATATTTTCAAAAAGTAAAATATCTTGAATTTATTTGTTTATTATCATATTTTTTATTAACATTTAAATAAACAAGCAAATAAAAAAAAATATATATTAGATTTACCATTTATTATAGTTGAATATTCCCAAAAAAAATCACTGCCCGAAATGAATTTAAATAATATAAATTTGTTTTGTCAATGAGTTTAAATAATATAAATGCTTTCAAGTGCACTGTGGAGTCAGCTTATTCCACTCATTCGTTAATAAAGAAAAAAATTGTACACTAAAAAATAACGGCAATACTTTGTTTTTAACAGATGAAATTTAAATAAATTATTTAAATGAAATATTATTTTTTAATTAGTTTTCATTTTATTTTATTCAGAAAATATGTTGCTAAAAATTATCCTTTTGTAGACGATTAATTATTTTTTTATAATTTTTAATTTTAATTTACCAACAGCCTCTGATTTCTAAACAAAAAATAAAAAGTAGAGTTGGTTTGTTTTCATATTTAGTTATTTTTATTATTTTATTATTTGTTAAATTTGTTTACATATTTAGTTGGATCAGATAAGAATGGAATTCTTGCTTTTAAATAAAAAGAAACATAAAAAGTAGTTAAAAAAGGTTTGATTTTTTGGAGACCGCCTTTGCTTTTTATAATATGCCGGTTCCTGCACGTGTCTGTAAAAATAGTCCATATAAAAAGCGAGGCGACCTCCAATAAAAATTAAACCCACTACTTTGTTTTTTTAAAGCCCCAAAATTTTTTATTTTAATACTGATCCAATATATTTAAAAAATAGTAAACAAACGCTCTATTGTATATTTTTTTTTATTTGAAATGGAAGGCTGTTAGTAAATTAAGAATTTAAATTAAAAAAAATATTAATTCCTAAAAACGGATAAATTTTTAGTGAGTTATTTAAAAAATAAAATGGGGTTACTAAAAATGCTATTTCATTTAAATCATTTACTTAATTTCATTTTATTAAAACTAAAATTTGTCTTATTTTTAACAAGTTTATTTAAAAAATAAAAGTAAGTGTTAAAAAACATTATTTTTTACTGTAAATGCTTTTTTTATTAAAAATGACGAAGTCGACGCTGAGTCGACAGGTGTTTGAAAGCGCTGTATCATCATGGCGCTTGCTCATAAACAAATTTATATTATTTAAACTAATTGCGAGCAGTGAAATTTTTTCGGAATATTCAACTATAATAAATAACGAATCTAACAAACATTTTTTTTATTATTTGAGGGAGAAGTCATTAAAATTTGCATTTGTTTATTTAAATGTTAATAAAAAATATGATAATAAACAAATCATTACCAAAATTTTACTGTTTAGAATATATGAATATTAAACAACAAATCCTAAAAATTTCAATTGATTATCTTTAATGGTTTTTTTGTAATTGATTTTTTAATTAAAACTTCGCAAAATTTTATTGTAAAAAAATTGTTTTTGAATTGGAAATTTTGAAAAACTGTTTCGAATTTAATTATTGATGATGTATTCTCCTGAAAAAATATATAGACCTAAATTTCTGATCAAGTAAAAATGGTGGTCCACTTGAGGTGTTTTATCCAAATGCGTGTTAAATATGCACTTCAATTCGCAAACATAACGGGGTACCTATTCATGAAAAATGTAAATCTCCATATCGAAGACTACTGATTGCGTCCGCTCGGTCAGTTCCTTTGCTGAGTAAATAAAGAAACAAAATATTTTTTTATTTTCATTACCAGTTGTTTGGATGAATTTTGATATGTATCCCTGCATTTCAGCTCCTCAGCACATTTTCCTTTATGCTCCTCAAAACGCCGATAATCAGAACAACCAGTTGCACTTTATACTCCGAAAAGAGCCTCGAAGTTCGCCAAGATCTTGAATTGGATTCGTTTCTCTTGCTATGGCCAAGACCTTTATTACATATTATATTAAGTGATTAGTGTTATTATATTATAGTGCTCGGTTACTAATAATATATTCATTCGAATGTTAAAAAATACAAATTTTATTAAACAGATTTGTTTTTTTTTTTTAACTTGTACGTGTTTTAGGTAAAAATATTTTGTTTTCCTATATTAAGATTCAATATCTATGGGTCAAGGCTGACATTGTTATGGAATTTTACAATCAGATATTTATTAATCCTGTGAACTTGTAAAAATACTTTAAATTCAGTAAACTTAAGAATTTTGTAATTATTCTATGTCAAATGATGAAAATGAATTTTGGTAAATTGTAAACAATCACTAAACTTGTTCTTGACATACCGATTTGTTATTTTAATATGTACCTAAATAAATAGGCAGACCATTTGTTAATAGTAAATATTTAAATATTTTAATATTAGAATACAAGACAATATTTTATTTGCGATAAATTAAAAATTGTCAAAGAGGTTATAAAATAGCCAGAAGAGAAAATTTTTAAATGATGTACCTTTCTTGCAGGCGTTGGGTTATTAAAAATTATATGCCCAGTAAAAATTACCACTAATGGTATTTGCCAAAATGGGGTGGCTGCGTTTCTAAATATAGGGACTTAATCTGCAAAGAAATATTCATATATATAATAAAAAAGTGTCTCTGTTCGTGTGCTAGTGTTGCCGCGAGACAAGACGAGACGAGAAAAGACTTCATAAATTTTAATTTTACATCTTTTGTGACAAAATATTATAGAGGCAAGCCACTTCTGGAGGACACCTAGTGGCTTCTAAGCTCATGGACAAAAATATCGAATAATCTAAGAGATAAAGCCGAAATTTTGGCCTCGCAGGCGGACAGAACACCCTAGTGGATACAGGGGGTAGTAATAAGGAGCGAAAGAGGCAAATTTTTTTCAGGAAAAAGTTATTATTGATGGTATGCTAAAAGATATGTCAGGTAAGAACGTACTCCCAGTCACTGGGGATTTGAGGAACTTTGAGGGTGATTTTGAGGAGTTAGAGGGGTTTTTGAGTTTTGTGCCCGTGGAGTCTTTCAATCAGCGTGTTAAAAACTATTACTTTGCAAAAACAATTGGCCAAAGCCCATTTTCCATAGGAAAATTGCGGGGTCCTTTAAAGTGCGTTTTTCTCAAAAACAGTTGCTTCTAGAGACTTAAATAAACTATACATTTTTAATGCAGAGGAAATTATAGTAACTTAGTTTTTAATGAACAGGTCAATATACTAAGCTTTATAAAAGTTATGCCATCTACTAGTAACATCAAAAGCATGGACGAATTTGAATTTCTTGCCTCAAAGAAATTATTAGAAAAAACGAAAACAAAATTAAAATTTTAACACCCTGTATTTTAGTTATTATATTATGATGTGGTGAATGCATTTGCAAAACTTCTTTGGCAGCGTTTACACAGGCCCAGTAATCGTGTCTATTCAAAACGCAGTCGTACATATTCCTCAAACATTACTATTAACCAACTATCGGATCAGGTTGTTTCAAGGGCATTAAAGAGATTAAAAAATAAGGCAACTTGTGGTCCTGACAATATACCTTACTTTGTTGTAAAGGACTGTGCTCTGCTTTATTAAAACCGTTATGTTTTATTTTTTAACTTTGCTCTCCGCACAAATACCTTCCTGACATATGGAAGCAAGCGCGAATTACTCCGGTTTTTAAAAGGGGTAATGTCAATGAAATTGTAACTATCGACCAGTCTCTATCTTGTGCGCATTTGCCAAGGTTTTTGAAATGTCGTTGTATGAATGTATTTTTTCTCAGGTTAAAGGCATAATTTCACCGAACCAGCATGGATTCTTTGACGGGCGTAGCACTATGAGCAATCTGGCTTGTTTTGCTCAGTTCACGGGCGCGGCTATTGATAGGCGTATGCAGGTCGATGTAATCTACAACGATTTTTCAAAGGCCTTTGACCGCGTTGACCATTCCATATTACTGCATAAACTGGATGATATGGGCTTTAGTGCTGATTTGCTATTATTCTTAAAATCTTACTTGAGTAATCGAAGGCAGTATGTCGAAATCCGGGGTCATAAATCTTATAACTTTGAAGCCACAAGTGGTGCTCCACAGGGTAGTAACCTGGCTCCTCTACTGTTCTCATTATTCATCAATGATATATGTTGTGATATCTCAAGTAACGTATTGCTATTTGCGGATGATCTGAAGCTGTTCAGAGTTATTGGGGATCAGTCTGATTGCCTCACATTACAGGGTGATTTGGAAATGGTTCAATCATGGTGTGATATCAACAATTTACCCCTAAACACCGAAAAATGTTTTGTTATGACCTACACAAGTAAGTTTAATCCTGTTCCCTTCAGTACAGATTGGATAATGCTGTTATTGGTCGTTGTGAGACATTCAAGGATCTGGGTATTACTTTTGATCCAAAGTTCTCTTTGCAAACCACATAGACCAGATATGCAGTAAAGCAATGAGAATGTTGGGTTTTTTATAATGCGTAATTCAAGCTACTTTTAACAATATTCAAACATTAAAAACCTTATATTTCTGCTATGTACGCTCGATACTTGAATATGGTTCTATTATTTGGCATCCTATTTACAACAAGTATATCAGTCAATTAGAAAGTGTCCAAAGAAAATTTGTTAAATTTCTTGTATTTAAAAGCAGTGGACATTTTCCACCTAGAGGTGTCGATCAGGGTGAGCTCCTAAGATGGTTTCAGATTTCCTTTTTAAACGATCGCAGAAAATATTTATCAATCCAATTTCTTTTCAAAGTCTGCAGATGCCTTATTGACTGTCCTGAATTACTATCCCAGATAATGTTCCATGTTCCTTCTAGATCTGTCAGACTCTCCACTACATTTCACTTACCTACACCTTCTACTAATGTTTTGATTAAAACACCACTATTTCAAGCCATGCGCCTTTTTAATGAGACCTGTAACGACATTGATGCTTACGACCTGTCATCAGTTCATTTTATAGAAATGTTGAAGGTAGATTGTTGTGGACTGCTTAGCCTTATTTTATAAGTTTTTAAGTTGTCAAATACTTTTACTATTATAATTTGTGTATAAATTCTTTTTTTTCTCTTTTTTCATTATATTACATGCTATGTATAAAATTGTCTTATAAATGGATTACTGTTAGACAATAAAGAAATTATTATTATTATTATTATTATTATTATTATCAACTTTGGGATAAGGCAAGTTTACGTAAAATGCATTATTTCGACCTAAGGAATCTGCCGTTGCTCTGTGTCCCATTACTTTTGAGACACCCTGTATATGGATATTTACTTTGTCACTTTAACTTGAAGAATGAATAACTTATTTCGTTTCGCAAAACAAATCCTCGTATGAAGGTTAGTAGACGTTCTCCAAGTATCATCTTTTTGTTTTAATGTTCAATGACAAAACTAACGCAATATTTTTTCAGTCCTAATGTCTATAAAGGCTGTTGATAAAAATATTTGATTTAATTCAAAACGACTGCATGTAAATTAGTTTTACATATAAAGGAGGCTCCTTTCGCTTCTCTCGGTGTCTCTCCAGCAGGACTTTAACGTCAATGGCAAAAAAAAATTTTTAACTAAAACTAAAAATGTTGAAATATAATTAGTTTATATTGGATCAAAAAATATATTAAACAAATATAATAAATATAAACCACCGTCTTTTGTAGTATATTATTTGTAATCCAATTAGTAATATATTAATTTTAGTCTAATAAACGGGGAAAAAAGTAAAATCTGGCATTTTTTTAAATGCATTAAAATTTGGGATATAGCCTAACTTACCCTCCTCTTCAAAATCTATATTATGCCAAGGGGCTTTTTATTTTTCAGGGGTGAAACCTATAAAACTAACATTAAAGCAAATTGAGTAAAAGTTGACTCAAATAAGTTGCAAAAATAGTATTTTGTTTCTTTGAAATATTATTTGATATATTTCAGCCCCTAAAAAATTAATAAATAAAATTTGGAATTAAGCTTAACTTACCCTTATCTTTAAAATCTTTATTATGCTGAAGGTCACTTTTTATTTTTTAGGGATGAAAACTACCCCTTATTGCAAACACCTTCAAAACTTTTATATTAAAGCTTAAGTTACATAAAATTAGAAAAATTATTTAATACATTTTAACGCATGAAAATCAACCCGTATTATTAATAGTAAAAAAAATTACCCTAGAAAAATTAACATATTGTCACAGAGTTGTTATTAAAAAATGTACCTGCTCAAAAGTATTACTAATTTAATTTTGTTATTTTTAATCCTTAAAAATCCACCCCTTACAATACTACAATGCAAAAAATAGAACAAAACCGCGGGTTTTTAAAAAAAAATGCATCTAATCGCCTTTAGAATGCTCCAAAAAATTGGTTTTTAGGCATAACTCCTTCGGTTTTTGTGATAAAAAGTTCTTTAAAAAAAATATTTTGTTTGTTTTTTCAAGAGCTATAAGGTCCTGTAAATTTAAACTATTTAAAGCCCTTATTTTTTTAAGGGGTGAGTTTAAAGGGCTAAAACAAGGTAGTAATCTTCTATACACATGCGTTTTAAACGTTTATATCTCACTTAATTTCCGTCATACAGTCAGTTAAAAATAAGAAAATACATTTGTAATTTAAATTTGATACCTTAGTAATTTTTACGTATCTCCTTTAGTTTTCGAGTTATTTTCTGGAAAAGATATTTTTTTATTAAAATTCT
The DNA here is from genome assembly GCA_019359885.1 of Listronotus oregonensis. NCBI lineage: Eukaryota > Metazoa > Arthropoda > Insecta > Coleoptera > Curculionidae > Listronotus > Listronotus oregonensis. The sequence goes on from JAHBCN010019542.1 coordinate 14,720, forward strand.
GAAATTTTATTTTCACTTGCAGATTCAGTTTTTTCAAAATTAGGCAATTTAAATAGGTTAAAATTTTAGAATGTATTTATGATACATAGATAAAGAGAATTAAAAAAGAGCTACTACTGATTTTAAGTAGAGTGATAATTTAGGGGTTTGTTTTCGAAGATTTTTGCATTCAAAAAATTTTGGTCTCCTTATTTTAATCATAACTCACTCAACTTTTATAATACATATCTTTTTTTTTAAGAAAGGTCCTTGCCATTGCTTTAAAAAAGTTATTATTAGTTTTTCCCGAAAAATACATAGATTTTTTGTTATTAACCTTTGAAACTCTGAAATTTTGTGTTTGATGAATAACAGCTAACATTGAAAAAACCACAACTTGGTTTGTATTGGTCCCACAGTAATTACAAAAAAAACCATTTTATTTTTTTTTTCAAAGCTTTAATTTTGTTGTTTACAGTTTGATAAAATGCATACTTATCAAGTTGTTTGCACAAAACCGATTAAAAGAGTTGATTTTATCGACGAAAAACTCCGACTTTCGATCGCGAATACCTCGAAAAGTATGCATTTTCCAAAAAAAATGCATTGAACAATTTTTGCCTAGAAATTATTTTTCTATAGATTCATGTGGTCAAAATATATTTAAAAAATTTCACCCTCGAGATGGTTTTGCAACCACCCCCAAGGTAAAGGCGACCTTCGGCATGATATAGATTGTAATTCTTGGACTATTTTGTACTTACTGTCAAAATTTTAAGTTATTCTATGCTTTGTGAATACTTTTCTAGGCAAAATTATTCGTTTCCTGGACAATTTATACTATTCTAAATTCGAATTAAAAATCATATTTTTGTATAAGCTCATATGTGTGAGTCCTGGTGCGTCAAAATCCTAGTCAAGGGACCACGAGAGAAAAGAGAGGTGGCAAGAGATAAGAATTTCTCGTCTCTCGAGAGAAAAACACCTTAAGACTTAAGGAACTCTCATCGGCATCACTAATGTTTGGTTAAAAAGACCAATCAATATGAAAAACTCCTCAAATTAATATTTATTTTATTATTAGAATTGATTTTTTAGTTAAAGTTAAACCTTACCCAACTATCTAGTTATTAAAGCCCC
>JAHBCN010019543.1:0-15879 GCA_019359885.1 Listronotus oregonensis
AAGACGATTTCGCCACGTTTTGGTAGGTATTTTTGGTTGGTCAGAAATGTATCCCCGTTCGGGAAAAAAAACGTGACGCCCAAAGAACTTAGGTATCTATTTTGGTCTGTCAAATCTCATACCAAGCTTGAGGCACGGTTTTATAGTTGATTTTGGTAGCTTGCCATCTTTGTTTAACTTGAAAGCTGATTGGCTAGCTATTTTGGTTATTTGTTTATTTATTTTTTCTTATCAATTTGTTGAAATGAGTGCCGATAAAAGTTAAAAACGCTGTGACGTTTCTAATTAATAATCATACATTGACGTTCTTTGAAAACGAGGAAATCTGATCATTGTTATTAAGAGGTTAGTAATGATTAAAAGTTAAAAGGAATTTTGTTTACACACTTGCTTGCTTGCTTTCACTTTTTTTGGCCTCCGTCGGTGAACGTTCAACCAGCTCTCCCCTTTCCAGACACACGTTGTTGTCAACGTGGCTTTCCCAGGCTTTGTAGGTGGAACTTCTGGATAGTCGGGCTCTGTAGCCCCCAAAAATTCCGAACTTTTCAAAAACAAAAAAATTATCGATGCAGGGCACAAAAAATGGACGTCCGACCAGGAAACTGCTACCGGTATCACGCATAACCGCTTTCTGTCAGTACTGCTCCTTCCTGCTGAGCGCGCAACCATCTTCCGCCATTAGGAAAATTCCTCGTGCGTGGGGCTCTCAGAAAGAAACAGGTATAGGAATCTTCGTTCACGGCGCTTAGCCCCAGAAGAAGGACTCTATCGTTTGGCTTGAGTTTCTTCTTGATCCCCGATGGTAAAAACTGTTGATACAGCTCCTTCAGCCGCCTTCCCGGAAAAAACTATGTAGTTTTTTATCGCGAGCACTTCACTGATCGGAGGTCAAATAGGAACGTGTTTACACACTTCTTCCAGCTGCTGTAGCTGTCAGCTAGTGATGGGATAATTCGAATTAAAAATAATCGATAATCCGATTATTGAAATAATCGATATCATGCGATTATTCAGATTTAATTTGAATTACGAAAAATAACCTGATTCCACAGAATGTATTACGCGTCGCGAAGAAAAACATGTAATAACAAATAAGATTTAATATTTTAATAGTAAAGTATATATTTATGTAAATAGAGAGGACAACTTAATTATAAAAAAGGTAATTTTTACTCAGACCCCGGCATTATTAAAATTTTGTATACAGTACAGTATTTTTTAGCGCTTACACGAATCTGAAGTCATATTTTGCGGACTCCCCTAGTTTTTGAGTTATAACGCCTCACTTGAACCTAACCTCACACCTGCACAAACTCCTAAAATTTCTCCTTCTTAAAACTGATTACACCCAAAATGGAAGATTTTATGGTAATATACTTATTATTTTATACAATAAATTTAATTTTACCTTAATTTAACAATTATTTTTAATAAAAAAGCACAATAAGCGCTTCCAAAAAAATAATATTTTTACTTTTATAAATGTCAACAAAATTGTCTAGGTAGGTATTTTAGACAATTTTATGTTGGTACACCAGGGACCCACGAAACAATTGAATGCACTTAATTTTTAAATTTAAATCGCGAAAAATTAAAATAATTCAAATTTATAAAGTAGGCCATTCGATTGTTTCGCGGGTTCCTGGCGTACCAACGTAAAAAAGTCTAAAATCTCTAGACAGTTTTGTTGACATTTATAAAAGTAAAATTAATATTTTTGGAAAGTGCTAGTTGTGCTTTTTTTATTAAAAATATTTGTTAAATAAAGGTGAAATTAAATTTATCTTATAAAATAATAAGTGTATTTCGATAAAATCTTCCATTTTGGGTGTAATCAGTTTTTAGAAGGAGGAATTTTAGGAAAGTTTTGCTGGTTATAACTTAAAAACTAGCAGAGTACGAAAAAAATTGACTTCAGATTCGTGATCAGCGTCCCAAAAATCCCCGGTATACAAAATTTCAATAAAATCGGCCGTGGGCCCGGTAAGTAAAAAATTATGACAAATATATATATATATAATATATATATATATAAATATATTATTATTATTATTATTATTAAATGGAAAATTTACTTATAAAATAATAATAGTAATAATAATATATATTATATTATATTATAAAAAGTTCTTCAGAAAAAAACTCCAGACGTTGACAAATTATTAAGGGGATCCCGGACTTTTTTGACAAACTGTATATAATATTTAGTGCCTGTGTTTAGTTACATCGGAATCGAGTTACATATTCATTCAAAAATCAAGAATTTAAAATTCAAACGATTAAAAAAATAAAATAACTATATAATTCGAATTATCAAATAATCCGATTATTAAAATCATTCATAATTCAATAATTCGATTCTTAAAATAATCCGGTTATGCCCATCACTACTGTCAGCTGACGAGTGACAAACCAGGCAAATTCGGTTTAAATTGGTAAGGTACGTCATTCTCCTGTCGCCAGGAGATACCGAATGGTTAACCAGTTATGTACCAACCAAAACGTGGCGAAATCGTCTCTGTTTATGGGTGTTTTTCAAGTACAGAGAAAAGTGTTTGAAACAGCCCAGACCGATTATGCGAGGTAGTGCGGTAGCTGAAACACTTAATGTTGAACATTGTACGACAATGCGGTTTTGTGCGCTAATTGAAAAACACCCTATGATTCATATTCATACAGTGTTGCCAATCGGAGCACTTTAGTGTGTTTTTCGCAACTTTTAACACGAGGGAGCACCTTTTCCACCCTACATAAAATCATACTTTTTGCACTTTTTGGAGTAAACAGTAAACGCCATAACGGTTTGGCAGTATTTGATTTTCTTTGGATAAAGACGCACTTATCGCCACACGCGTTCGATGAAACATCTGAACCTGAACTCGCCCTACAGTGCAAAACAACTTTGGCAACACTGGACGTCCACTCTGACTTTTTGTCCTCGGTGCTTTGCTTGTTTTTTATCTGAGGTCTGTTTGTTATCAAGTTTAGAGTAGGACAGAGTAGTTGAGTGTAGGACTAAAAAGTGGAACTAAGAGTAAATAAGTTATGATTTGATTTTTATAAAAAACGCGATTTAGATTTATTTGAGAAATTAAAAATGGCTTTTATAAATTTAAACAAACAATAATTTTTTTCGCATTCCCTTTTTAAACGGTTTAAAATTTTTAAATTTTTTAAACCCCCCCAAAAAAAGGCTTTTTAAAATTCCAATTTTAATTTTTTTTAAAAATTTTTTTAATTAAAAAAAGGGAAAAAAAAAAATTTTTTTAAAATTTTTTTAATTTAAAAAAAATTTTTTTTTTAAAAAAATTTTTCAATTTTTTTTGGGAAAAAAAAAATAAAAAAAAAAACAAATTTTTAAAAAAAAAAAAAAAAATTTTCCAAAAAAAAAAGGGGGTTTTTTTTTTAAAAAGTAAAAATTTTAATTTTTTTTTTTTTTAACTTTTAAAAAAAAAAAAAAGGTTTTTCCCTTTTTTTTTTAAAAAAATTTTTTAAAAAAATTAAAAAAATTTAAAATTTTTAAAAATTTTTAAAATTTTGGAACATTTTAAAAAAAAGGGTTATTTTTAAAAATTTTTAAATTTTTTAAAAAACCCCCCAAATTTTCCCTTTTTTTTAAAAAAATTAAAAAACCTTTTTAAACAAAAATTAAAAAAAAAGCCCCAAAAAAAAAAAAATTTTTTTATTTTTTTTTTTCTTAAAATTTTCCCCTTTTTTAATATAAAGCAGATAAAAAAAATTTCCAAAAAAAACTAATATTAAAACCATTTTAGCCACCAAAGAAGGAGTTGTGCAAAGTGGTGGTTGTGTTAAATTTCAATCCCAAAAAAAATATCACTGCAAAATATGGCGGAGAATTAAAAATTTCATTAAACATAAGTTTGTATTTTTGCATATTATTTGTTTCTAAGAAAGTTATTTATTTTTAAAGGGTTTTCAAAGAAAAGTCTGTGTATTTTAGAATAAAAAAATGTCTCAAAATAAAAAAAAAAAATTTAAAAAAATGTGGGGGATAGTTTCAGGGATGAGGCAAATTTTGGGTGGTTTTTTTTTACTGCTGGTTTTCCAAAATTTTCACGGAAGGTAGGGAATGCCCCGGATCAAAGTTTATATCATACCGAGGTGGGGTTTTATCTTGGGTTGTTTGCCCCCCCTCTTGGGGGGGGAATTTTTTATTAAATTTTAACTGCAGAAATCATAAAGAAAGAATTTTAAGTAAAAAATGTTCCATAATTTTTTTTGTAAAACAATATTTTTTAGTTATTCGCATTGAAAATAAAAATTTTTTGACGAAACGATGTTTTTAATGGGTTTTTCCGAATAACTCTAAAAAAAATGCATTTTTTCAAAAAAACTGAAAAAATAAAATTTTAGCGCTTAAAAAAAAAGATGAAAATGTTATTTTATAATTTCTCTACAAAATATTTAGCTACGGCTTGTTAATGGTTAGCTTTTGTTCGTCAAATGCTAAATTTGAAAGATTCAAAGTCAAATAGCGGGAAAAGTTTGCATTTTTCAAGGAAAACATATAAGGTCTTTTTTAAAGTATATAATACGACCTTTCTTTTAAAACAAAAAAAAAACAGTTTTTATCATGAAAATTGAGCGAGTTATGATAAAAATAAGGTCGGTCCCTACTTTTTTCTACGAAAAGATCATTAAACACAATACCCTAATTTCTCTCTTAATTAAAATAGCGATTCTTTTTATATATGTATTATTAATCCATCTTAGAAGTTTAACCAAATTAAAATTCTTAATTTTAGAAAAATTGGAACTTAAAGTAAAAAACGATTTTCCACAATTTCCTAAAAATGGCCATTTTCTTCAAAATAACTCCAACAATACTGAAGATACAAAAAAGGTGCTGAAGAACCGAATTATAGTTTCTTTAATAACAAAGGCTTTTCATTTTATAGATTTTTCTTTACAATAAATATTTGGTCAGATATGGCCGTTTAAAGCCTCTATTTGCGAGCGAGCACCACCTTATTCTAGTTCTTTAAACTCATCCCATTTTAAAACTAAGGGATTAAAAAGGATTTAATTTACATAACCTTGTAGTTCTTTAAAAACCCTACAAAAATTATATTTTAAAAAACTTTCTACCATTAAACCTCAGGGAGCTATCTTTAAAAAACCAATCAACTTTTTTTTCGAAAAATTCGAATAACCCACTTCGGAGCATAATATTCTATAAAACCGGTATACTTTATACTTTTACCGGTATAATTTTTGTATGCAATTCTATTTTCTTTTTCTATTTATATCTATTATATTGGTTTATAAGAATTGCAATGTTGTAAGGGGTGGTTTTTAAGAATTGGAAATTTGCAAAAGAATAAAATTGGTAATATTTCAGGCAGTAATATTTTTATTAATAAATCTTAAAATATGTTAGCGTGCCGCTTGATTTCGCCGGCTACAGAATGATTTGGCAGTAGTATGCCATTATTAAAAGGTGGGTGCGCGTCTTAAGTAAACATAACCATGCCGATCGACGAAAAAAAACGTAAGTAAACAACATTTTTGTTTTTTTATTGCATAAAACATATGATAGTATTATAGTAAATGTGTCAGCATGTGTAGCATGAAGAGTTTTTTTACCTGGCGTATTCTGTCTTCCAATATTTGTGAAGTATCATACTTGATACAGGATACGGTGGGTCTTTAAGAAAACATTTTAAAATTTTTTATAAATTTGGTGTGACGTGTATTATAGATAAAAATGTCATTATTCCAGGGCCTTTGACGTTCCAGGAACTTCAGGAATTAGCGGATAACATAGATCTTGATCAATCTGATGTAGATGAAGTATTTGTTGATTCAGATGAAAACGAAGAAGATCTGATTCCTCCTGAAAATGAACCAGCAACTACTGTTTGTCACTCTGATGGAGTTCTTTAGATGAGGAACCCCTTTCTCAATTGATTCCAGCATCTTTAAAAAAATGGGTACGGGATAAAGATTTTCAACCTTTTAAAAATGCAGGCACTGTGATCTACGATGACCATGTTAAGTCACCCTATGAATATTTTCAAAAATATATCAGTGATTTCTTCTTTAAAGATGTTTCAACATTTACAAATATGAGGGAAGTAAGTACGACAGGGCATTCATTGGAAACTTCAGCTGTGGAAATTCAAAAAGTATTTGGTTGCTGTATGTTGATTGGGATTTACGGATTGCCTCGATTCGAAATGTATTGGGCCCGTGACACAAGAGTTCTATTAATTGCAGACAACATCTCAAGAAATCGTTTTTTCAAACTACGCTCACGATTAAAGATTGTAGACGATAATGCATTTTCAGAGAAACAAAAGTCCTTAGATAGATTTTGGAAAGTCAGACCTCTTCTCGATGCAGTTCAAAGAGGTTGTAGATTAAACGAGAGCACCTACGAAGTCTCCATTGATGAACAGATGATACCGTTTACTGGTCATGTCACTATGCGACAATTTGTTCGAGGCAAACCGAATCCGGTAGGGCTAAAAAACTTTGTCATGGCTACCCCTACTGGAATACCTCTTGACTTTTATATGTATGAAGAAAAAGGTTCATCGGTGGAGTCTGTAACTCCAGAAAAACTAGATGTCGGAGGAAGGATGGTGCTTAAACTCACTGATACTCTTCCTATTGGAGTATCAGTTTTTACTGACAGATACATTACTTCCATACCGCTTATAGATTCTCTCGATTCTCGATTTATCACGCTCGCTGGAACAATAATGGCAAGTAGAATTCCAAAAAATGCAATGCTTCTGCCAGACAATGAATTAAAAAAAAAAAGGAAGAAGTTTCTATGACTATCTTGTAAGGGAGGACGGTAAAATAGCGATTATAAAATGGTTTGATAATAAACCGGTTTATTTTGCTTCTTCTAATTGTGGTGTAGAACCAGAAGGAATGCGTAAGCAGGAAAACAAACATATTAATATCAAACAACCTGCAATCGTTAATAAATATAACGCAAAAATAGGCGGCGTGGATCTACTAGTTCGAGTGATTGGAAAGTATGCTATGAGAAACCGAACCAATAAATGGACTGTTCGATCAATTTACCACTTTATTGTAGCTGCTGGCTGGCTTGAGTATCGGGAAAACGCAAAAGCTGCTCGCTCTCTCAAGAAGAAGGTAATGGATTATCTCGATTTTAAGTATAAATTATCTGTGGCGAAATCCATGATAACGAAAAACGAGAAGAACATTTCCATGGAAGTTGATGACCTTGAAGTAGAGGGTAAAAATTCTTGTGGCATTTATTTGTGTTGTAGTGTAGAGAGAAATTGTTTTCTACAGTTTCATCAATAGATTTATCTTATTTTCTTTGCGATGTAAACTGAAGATGTTTTCATAAATGTAATAATACAGTTCCAGAGTATCATTAGTGATACTTGTTTTTATTTTTGAAAAATAAAAAAAAGTTCAAATTAAGTACATGAAGTTTTTATAGCACTAACATTATACCGATACAATAGTTGTGGGCCCGAAGAGGTTAATTAAGCTATAATAAGGGTTAATTTATAAGGGTCGAAAAATTGCCAAATGAAATTAGTACATATTTTAAGCAACAGCAGTCTAAAACTAAATCACTATGGTAAATTAATCATTTTTTTGGGTAAATATTATTTTTTTTATTTTAAGCTCCAACAGACGTTGAATTTTAAGGATTAAAATATTTTAAAATTGTATTCCAAAGCTTAAAACAATCATTAATCAACTAATCCAAACCACCTTTTACCCATCTTAAGGTTTAAAATGTTATTCTATAAATTTTGATAATTGGGGGTAGTTTTCATCCTTAAAAAATAGACAGCACACATCACCATGAAATAGAATATGAAGTAGAGGGTCAGAAGCGCCTTATTCCAATTTTTTATGCAAATCGATGCAGGACAAAAAAATTGCGAGGTTTTGCCATTTTTTAGCTTTATTTCCGGGACTATAATATGTATCATCAAATTGTTTCAATTTGTCAAAAAAAAAAATTTTTTGTTTATCTCATAAGAGGTGGTTATTTAAAGGTTTAGTTATGGTAGTTAAATATTTATTATACCCTAAACTGTCAAAATATATTTTTTTCTAAAATAAAAGCATTATTAAATGATTTTAAAATGAAAGGATTTTTTTTGTAATTTCGTTATTAAAGGTGATTTTTAACGGTTGAACCGCTACAAATATAATGTTAAATATAACTCACAGCATAAAAATAGATTCATTCTACATATTTAGCTACGATTTAAATTTACATAAGGTCTATTTATATGATTTTTTATTTTTTTAGCATAAGGGGTGGTTTTTACCCCCTAAAAATAAAAAGCACACCCTAAGCATATATAAACTTTGATCTAGAGAGTGAAAGCAACTTGATTCCAAATTTTCATAAAAATTGAAACTGTACAAAAAAATTCGGAGGTCAAACACCTTTTTTCTTCCCATCCGCTGTACTAATAAGGGTATATTTGCCTTAAACGACCTCAATATAATGTAATATTCTCCTAGTGGACACTTTCCATAATTCACCAAACTGGTTGCAGTTGACAGATAAACATGGAATAAATCTTTTAACGAAATGTTTAAAAGCTCGCTATTTGTTCTGCAACTGTTAATGCTTAGCTGATTGTTGTGTTTCTCTTCCGTATTTATTTATATTTTTTGCTCAAGTATTTTATAATAACGCTTTAATGGAATCCATCGGACTCTCCAGCGGTAGTTTAAAAACGCGAATTTAGCGCTTAATGCGCTAGATCCATCGATGCAATTAAAAACTTGCCCAGAGTCTATTAATCTAAAGAGGTTATGACATCGTCGAGAATGGGGATAGCAAAAGTCCAAGACGTGAGGGTGTGAAAAGGGTCGCTTATGTTGGCGGCCCTGTCGGGTAATTCTAAAAGTTACTAGCATTCTCAGCTGTGGACAGAGGCGAAGTTTTTATATGGGGTTATTTTTACAGTTGAAAATATTTGTGTACAGAGTTGATATTTTATTGGTTTTGACTTTTTTTACTATATTGTTTTTGGTAGTGTTTAGTCGTGTAGTTTTAATTAGTCCTTAGTGTGCAATACACCAAAAAGTTGTGTTTCCCATAAGGATTCTGTTATTTGCTCGGAGCATGTTAAAAAAGACGATTTTTATATGTCTTCCGGAAAAATTGCAAAAGCGGTGATTATGAGATCCTGATCAAAAAAGAAAAAGGCGATTAATAAATGAAGGTAAGGTGAAATATATGGTAATTGTCTCGAAAGTTGCCTCCTCTCCGATTTTGACCAAATTTGGTATTTGGGGGTTTTTTGGGGTTAGTTGTGGTTAGTTGTGGTTGGCAACGTTTCGTTTTCGAGATATTCATCATCAAAGTTGAAAATCAAGCTAACCTTATTTACACTATTCCTCCTTCTTTTTGCACAGAATTCTTGATTTTTACACCAAATTGGTACACAATATTTCACAAACGCCTTTTAAAAACTTGTTTTAATATTAATTTTACATTTTTTCCCCTTTTATTGCAAACCTCTACTTTCACACGCCGCAACGTGTAGGCAACCATGTATACACTAGCCTTTTTGTAAACAAATGTGACTGCTGCCTTTGAACTTGAAAGTTCGCAATTTAATGGAAAAAAGGTGTAAAATAAATAAAAATACAAGGTTTTAAAAAGGTGTTTATAAAATATTGTGTGCCACTTTAGTGTAACAATCAAGAATTCTGTACAAAAAGAAAGGGGAATATAGTGAAAATTAGGTTAGTTTGATTTTTAACTTTGATGATGAAAATCTAGTAAACGAAACGTGTCCAAAAAAAATCTTTGCAGATTCGTAATCAGCTCCCCAAAAAACCCCCGTATACCAAATTTGGTCAAAATTGGAGAGGAGGCAACTTTCGAGACAATTACCAAAAATATGATATATCCTAATCCTGCTATTACTAACAAATATGTTTTCATTTTGTAGCATGGAACCATTCAGTATGCATTATTACACCTCGGATAACACAAACACGGTTTTTAAGTCCACCAGTGACTCTTCACAACTTAAAGTTATTAATAAGTAAATTGAAATTTTTGTGTGATTTTAATTTTAGTTATTTGTTGTCAAGAAAGTAAATAGTCAATATTGACTTGCTTATACCTAGAACTGATCAGCTTTAGGTATATGCATTAATGTACATACCTTCAGAATGTGTATTTAATATTTTTTCCCATTATTTTGTACATTTATTAAGTTTGCGGTTAGTTACATTCTTTAATTGTATTTAATTTTTTTTGGATACTTATCTACCAATTACTTGGTATATTATGTTGAAAAATACATGGTTTAAAATATAATTTATATTTTTTAGATTTGCCTTTTACAAGTTTAAAATTAACTGATGTAAACCTACCTTGCACTGAAGAAGTTTTTGTTTAGATTGTGTGTTATGAAGTGGACTGCGAAGAATTGTAAGTAAGTTAAACTTTCGAGTACCAAATAAGAATAAACTATAAATGAAATTTTTGTGTTTGTATTAAGTAGGATTTTAATCCTTAAATGATTTGTATGTTTTAAAATATGAAATGTAGTATACTACAAAATATTATTAAATAATACCACTAAGTACTGTGTTCTTTTCTTCCATATCTATATCAAAATGTAAAAATTTCAGTTGTATTTTATTCAATTGTTGCAATTGTAAATGTATTATAGTGTTGTAGTTGTGAAACAAATAAAGTTTAGTTTTTTAACAATAAACCTGTTTTTACATTTTTTACATAAAATAATTCATTTTATTGCCAAAGTGGAAAATTTTGCTATTATTCTGCAATATCAAGATGCTGTATGGCCGTAAGTAAATAAATAACTAGTTTTTTAAAAGTAACATAATTAGTTTTTAAAATAAAAATAAATTAAAGATTAATAGACAAGTTTATATATTTATGAAGTAATACAAAAACACCGTCATAAATTCCTAATAAAAAAAGTTAATTTTTCTATGGCTTCCAGTATCTGATTTGGTGTTGGATATTTTATAATCTTACAAAGATCTTCAAGATAGCTTGTAAGCCCATTTCTGATCCCGCACTTACAGAAAAGCTTCCTTCCTGTCTTTCTTCTTTAGGTATTTTCACGGCTTTTGCTTAGACGAGTTGGCCAGTGTAATTCCATTTCTGGCAGCTCCCAACAGAGCAACATGTGGTGCAACTTTTATGCATCTTTTAACAGTTCAGCTAGAGAGGCCCCGAACTTCCCGCTTTCTTCGTTTCTTCATCCCTAGAGTGTCAAGACTATGGAACCTGCTGCCCGCAGAATTTAAGTATCTTGTAAATAAACTCCCTCTTACCACACTTCAGCCACCCACGGGGCGTTCATACTAGGCCTAAGCCTTCGCGGACTGTTCCAAGATAAAAAAATAATTAAAGTTCCCAAACTTCTTTACTTGCTCATAAAATTTTATAAACGTCATAATATAGGTGGGTATTATTAAAGAAAAAAAGGTGTTAATAATTCAATATCGTGTGTTTAAAAATAGAGTAAGTACTCATAATTATAACAAATTGGCAATCATTAGTATTTTCTACATTTTAATGTTTTTCTCATTTTTTTAAAATATTTAATGTAGTAGATACCATTGAAAAGGTACGCCATCGTCGTGTTGTCGCTTTAATTTTTATTTTAATACTTAATTGAATTACATTTATATTTTTGAAATATAAATTTTGTTCGTCGGTATAAAAGCAGTTTTTGGTTTCCACCTCAATTCTACGCTTCTGTCCGGCATAAAATCCAACATGGCCGAAATGGACCCTTCTTGACGTTAGACAAGAGTTTTTCAATATGGCGGATGTCATAACCCCTTTAGATTAATAAACTCTGAACTAGCCCACACTACAACTAAACTTTAGTTGTCTACTTACTGTTTGTTATCAAGTTTAGAGTAGGACAGAGTAGATGAGTGAAGGACTAAAAAGTCGAAAAAGTGTAAATAAGTTCCGATTTGATTTTTTTACCAAACGCGTTTTATACTTATTTCAGAAATTAAAAATGCAGTTCCTATTTGACCTCCGATCAGTGAAGTGCTCGCGATAAAAAACTACATAGTTTTTTCCGGGAAGGCGGCTGAAGGAGCTGTATCAACGGCTTTTACCATCGGGGATCAAGAAGAAACTCAAGCCAAACGATGGAGTCCTTCTTCTGGGGCTAAGCGCTGTGAGCGATGATTCCTATATCTGTTTCTTTCTGGGAGCCCCACGCACGAGGAATTTTCCTAATGGCGGAAGATGGTTGCGCGCTCAGCAGGAAGGAGCAGTACTGACAGAAAACGGTTATGCGCGATACCAGTAGCAGTCTTCCTGGTCGGACGTCCATTTTTTGTGCCTGCATCGATAAGAAAATAATTTAGAAAATTTTGAGAATTTAAGTTTTTGAAAAGTTCGGAATTTTTGGGGGCTACAGAGCCCGACTATCCAGAAGTTCCACGTACAAAGCCTGGGAAAGCCACGTTGATAACAACGTGTGCCTGGAAAGGGAGAGCTGGTTGAACGTCCACCGACGGAAACCAAAAAAAGTGAAAGCAAAGCAAAGCAAATTAAAAATGGTTTTATGGTTATAATTATATACAAACAACTTTAAGTCTTGTAGTAAACATGCATCTTCTTCACTACTTCGAGAGTTAGCGTAATTAAGTGAAAACTAGTTTACAGCAGAATTCATTCCAAACACCTAGTCCTAAATTACACTGACGATAACAAACGGTTTATTGACAAAAAAGTGTAAAATAGAGTACTTACTCTATATCTACAAACAGACCTTTATAAAATCACCGTAATGCGTAAATTAGTTATCTGCGACTATGTGGCAAAAAATCTGTTGCATTTTGTCAAACTTGCACATTTATTATGTCAACCGGCTTGGTGAACTTTCGAAAGTGCCTTATACCACTATAAAATAAAACGAAGAAAACATATACGAATGTATGCGCTGAACGTCAAATGACGTCATGAGAACTTCATGGAACAAATTAAAACGAAATTTTTAAAAAAAGCTCGCTATTTCTTCTGCAACTGTCAATGCTCAGCTTTGCTTTGCTTTCATTTTTCTTGGCCTCCGTCGGTGAACGTTCAGCCAGGTCTCAACTTCTGGATAATCGGGTTCTGAAACCCCCCAGAAATTCCGAATTTTTCCACAACTTAAATTCTTGAAAAAAAAAATTATCGATGCAGGGGCGCAAACAATGGCGGTCCGACCAGAGACTTCTTCTGTTATCACGCATAACCGTTTTCTGTCAATGCCCCCCCCTGCTGAGCGCGCAACCATCTTCCGCCATTAGGAAAATCCCTCGTGCGTGGGGCCCTCAAAAAGGGAACAGGTATAGAATCTTCGTTCACAGCGCTTAGCCCCAGAAGAAGGACTCCATCCACTTCATCGTTTGGCTTGGCTTGAGTTTCTCCTTGATCCCCGATGGCAAAAGCTGTTGATACAGCGCCTTTAGGCCCCTTTCCCCGGGAAAAAAACTATGTATTTTTTTATCGCGAGCACTTCATTGATCGGAGGTCAAAAAGGAACTGCAATGCTCAGCTGATGTTGTATTTCTCTTCCGTATTTATTTATATTTTTTTGCTCAAGTATTTTATAATAACGCTTTAATGGAATCCGTCATACTCTCCAGGGACGCTATTTTGGCCATTCGCTTCTTTCAAGATCCGTCAAATCTGTTAATAAATTAAATGTAAATTCGACGATCCTGAAATATGCGAATAACCAAGAATAGTGCCCAAGCGGTAGTTTAAAAACGGTTTGATGAATCAGCGCTTAATGCGCTGGATCCATCGATGCAATTAAAAACTTGCCCATTGTATTGATGCTCAAAAAAATCGCACCTTTTTGCATGGCACGGAGCGTAATTTAATTTTAGTTGGTTGGCAACACAGTTTACTAAAAACTAACCACAACAAACCCCCCTTTTTTATTCTGTGGGTTGAATTCTAACCCATTTTTATTCTGTGGTTGTATTGGTACCTACGGGTTTTTAGATTTTATTACTATTTGTTTTGTAGAAGCATGATACTATTACCACAGCCCTACTTCACTTTAACAAGCCGTGAAAAAGGGAAATCTGGCAACTATGCCTTCAGATCTGCGACCCCGTTTGCTGTTTTTTGGTATATGATTTACGTTGAATGACCTGTTTCTCTGTTGTGTTATTGTGAATAAATCAATTTTTTTTGAAAGAAAATATTGTTAAGGTAAAGACTAAACCTGTAAAAGGTCTTACTGTGTGAAATTTGTGAGTGACCGGGACAGTTTTTTTTCCCCAGACATTGCGTAAAAACAAGAATATCTGCGGGTGCAAAGTGCCGGTGTTATAAAGTACTTAAAGTAAATGGCGGCAAATGAACTTGACATTTTGTGGTGGTACTTTTTTTAAAAAAAAATTAAAATTGAAAGTGTGTTTTTTAAAGATTCGTGTTTGGCTTTAATTTTTTAAGGTATTTTTTTTTTGTTATTTTTTAAAAACAGTAACAAATATTAGCATTGGAAATTACCGTAAGTACGTAGGTATACATTTTGGAATTTTGTCGTTCGTTTTGATTTTTGTTATTGCGTTGCATAGGTACTTGGTGCCTGCTTATTAAATACTATTTAGATACTGTTATTATTATTATTTTCCTGGTAATCTTCTCGGTATTTTCTCAATTTAATTAATTTACCATGCCAAGTCCTTGTTGTGTGCCTGGGTGCAAATCCAATTATAAAACTTCTCTTGATGCGGGGGGAACCAGCTGTATCTTTTTCACCTTTCCAAAGGACGAAAACCTTAAAGCCCATTGGCTTAGGGAAAATTCCTAGGCAGTCATGGTCACCCTCAAAATATTCTGTGGTTTGCGCTAAGCATTTTGTAGAAAGTGACATTATTAGAGAGGATGATTATCGCTTGCCAGATGGGTCAATGCAAAAGGTACCTACCAAAACCACACTAAAGTTTGAGTGCCCGTTTTTTCCAAATTTACCACATTACTTCTCAAAAACAGTCCCTGTTTCCCGAAAAGTCCTGCTGAAAGCTTGGCATAAACTTGAAAACAATAATGGTCGCCTTGACACCTATTCTGCACTTTGCCATAGTACCTCTGTTTTACAGAAATAATTGACTATTCATTTTCAAAATTTTATTTGTCGTATATTTTACCAGGTAAATTTACTACTGAAAAGTTAGAAAAGATTTGGTAAATACAGACTTCTCGGGAGGTTGTAATTACAATGTTAGCTTTGATGATATTTTAAATGCTGAGAAAAAAAATTTGACTCAAACAAAATTTAGAAGCGCTGCTGATGGTAATTTCTCTTTAGCTGAGATTAAAAAACAGGAAGACAGCTGTATCCAGGAAAATGATCTTGATTGGACAATACCCCAAAATAATTACACTGAAAAATTTTTGTTTTTACTTGAAACTGAATACCTAAATGAATATAAAAATTTACAAATCGGTACAAATTTATATGGGCCCGGGTTTTGCTGCCCACAAAATTGTAAAAAGTATAATAATTGTAACATCTGTGTTGAACCTGCAGGCACTAACCCTGCAGCTCAAAAACCCAGCAAAAGCGGAAGCCCAACCTCGAGCGCAGGATGTCTGGTGCACAGCGCCGGAAACTTGCAATTTAGGCGGCCAAAGCTAGAGGTGAACCTATTAAACCCAGGAAGCCCAGGGCAAATAGGAAAACCAAAGCCAATCTGGGAGGCTGAGAAACCTTCAGGCAGCAAAGCCGAGTCTGGGGAACCGAACCCAAGGCAAGGCAAACGGAAGTGCTCCGCAATCAGCACACCGTCACCCTGTGCGAGACAAACCAAGAAAGGCCGGTCTGAGTAGTACAGGTAAAACCCAGTACAACAACTGGGGGAACCTTCAAA
>JAHBCN010019544.1:0-15833 GCA_019359885.1 Listronotus oregonensis
TTGAAAGATGAGTTAAGATGGGTGCAAGCTCAGAAGCACGTTTTTTTAAGACAATTGCTGGTATGCCATCCAGCCCAGACGATTTTTTAGTATTAAGAGAAGAAAGGATACGCTTCATCTGTTTGATTTTAAAAATATTGTTGGTCATTTTATGAGGAACTATATGAATACAAAATCTTGCTTGAGGCCCACCGGAAAAAGGGGGAAAATTAAGATTTTGTATGCAATCTATTTTCCCCTATTTATAAGCCTAAAAAAAAAAAAATTATAAAAAGCTTTTAAAACGAATTAAATAGTCTAATAAATTTTTTTCTTTTTTTTAATAAATAAAAAAAAAAAATAACAAAATTTGACACCTGTAATTTAAAATTCAAAAACTTATATCTTAAAAAGTATTTACTCTAGCAACTTGAATTTTAATCGCGTTATAGTACAAAATTTCGGCATTAACCAGAATTATTTCAAAATTTTAGCAACAATATTTTTTTCCTAATTTAAGATAAAGTATGAAAGAAAAAAAAAAATTCAGGTCTAATAAAACAATTTTGAACCGTCAACTCCCCAGAAAAAGGTAAACGAGGTTTTGCGGGGTGGATGGCATCTGTCCCCCGCAGAGACCATTCTTTGACAGTTTAGGAATTATTCAGGATTTCAGGCACTTTGTATCCGAAGAAGTGTCGTAATTACAAGAAGTCCAGAGACTGCTGAAAAGGCATTCAATTGTGACGGTGTCCTTTGTCACCTGTACAGATAGGTATCTTTTATCACCTGTGCAAGTGACACTTTGAACGCCTTTTCAGCAAGCTTTGAACTTCTTCGGCAATTAAGTCACTTCCGGATAAAGAAGTTCCTGAAATCCTAAAATTCAAAGAATGCTCTCTGCGGACGGTTAGATGTAATCAAGGAAGTTTAAAGGTGTATGGAAGCCCAATGCTATGGCCCATTCGATCAAAAAATGTCCAGCCCAGTATGAAAATAACTGTCAGAGTTGGCCCCGCCGATTCTGCACAATAACAAAATTCCACGAAATAATTTAATGTGTTGCCTACTTACACACTGATAAATCAGTGTGAAGTTAGCCCAACACATTATACTTTAATGAGAGCCGGATTACCGTTTTTTGGATTGATAAAAACCTTCTTATTTTAGTGATTAGTGTTTATTAAATTGTGACTATAATTTTGTGTTTATTGTTTGTTACTTATAATATCGTAACAAAATGACTAGAGGTTGCATGGTTTTGTCTTGCAAATCCAAGGGTAACATACCCGTCTTTTTAACTTTAGGTAAGTATTTTTTATATTTAAATTAGGTGCTTCTTATAAGACGTAACGTTAGGTAACCGAATAAATAATAATATATCAATTATGAATAATAGAAAATGAAAATTTCATAGGAAATATTAGTAAGAAAAGTAAGGCAATCTTAACTATCTTTTAGATGATTTCCACAATGTTACTGTATTTCTGTGGATTATTTAAAAGAAAAAAGGTTTACATTTAGATATTTTTATTTCATTTAATAATTTAGTACACTCTTTTAAATGATCAAAATTATTGATTACTGGGCAGACCAGGCAAATTTTAATATATACAGGTCCCTCTAATTGAATGAAAGGAAGTACAATTTTATGTTAAAGGTTCTTTTTGCTTTTTCTGTATTTGTTTGGTAATTGTCTCGAAAGTTACCTCTTCTCCGATTTTGTCCAAATTTGGTATACAGAGGTTTTTTGGGGCGCTGATTACGAATCTGAAAAAAAAATTTTGCCATGTTTCGTTTTCGAGATATTCATCATCAAAATTGAAAATCAAACTAACCTTATTTACACTATTCCTCCTTCTTTTTGCACAAAATTTTTGATTTTTAAACTAAATTGGCACACAATATTTCACAAACACCTTTTAAAAACTTGTTTTTATGTTTATTTTACACCTTTTTACACTTTAATTTTTTGAGCAAATATGACTGCTGCCTTTGAACTTAAAAGTTCGCAATTTAATGGAAAAAAGATGTAAAATAAATAAAAATACAAGGTTTTAAAAGGTGTTTATAAAATATTGTGTGCCACTTTAGTGTAAAAATCAAGAATTGTGTACAAAAAGAAGGGAGAATATAGTGAAAATGAGGTTAGTTTAATTTTCAACTTTGATGATGAAGATCTCGGAAACGAAACGTTGCCGAAAAGATATTTTCAGATTTGTAATCAGCGCCCCAAAAAACCCCTGTATACCAAATTTGATCAAAATCGGAGAGGAGGCAACTTTCGAGACAAAACCATTTGTTTAAAAATAAATTAGATTTTTGGTTTTTTAATCTTGCATTATCAACTTTTTAAGCTCGACATTCTGTACACACATAATATTTAACGGATACTGTTACAATGGATACTCAGGTACCAAAGGTTACTAAACATTTTTAACCACTGTTATTCTGTCTCATGAATGTTTGTTATTACTGAAAAGTATATGCCTAAAAAGCAGTTACAAAAATTTTCACTTTTTAATGTACAACCACAATCTTAGGATTAGATTAAACTCATTTACACTATCTTGACCTTCTTTTATCACAAAATTGGTGATAAGTACATAATACTATCATACAATTTTTGAAATTTATTTGAAAAAATCGTGTTTTTATTTATTTACAAAGATTTTTGGTAAAAATACAAAACTTCCAAAAATATCGACCATTTAAATAGAAGGCAGTAAAGTGGCGCCATCTATTTTTTCCATATTATATTAGATGATATAAAATCCAATATTACACAATAATTTTAAATATTCTATGGGAGTATCGTTTAATAACCAACAATTTTGTGCAAAAAATAAAAAAAAAACAGTGAATGTTGGAATTTGACATTTGATGATGTCAATTTTATAGATAGTAACAAAGAATTATGGAAATCCGGCCCTGACCTACTATTCATTTCGCAAATTCCGCGGGGCCAACCCCCCTATTCCCGCTGCCCTGCACGCCTGGACAATTTTGTTCTACAGTATTGGGCTTCCATACACCTTTAAACTTCCTTGGATGTAATTCACTAATTTTCTCATTTAACTGTTATTAAATTAATCATCACAAAATTGTAGCTTTGTTCCTAGCAAGTTAATCAAGGTGACTGCAAGCTCTACGCTTTTTGATATTTCGTCGTTCATCATTACTGAAAAAACTTATTTTTTTTTTTAATTTTAGATTTGAATAAAACTCACCGTGTGTATCAGAGCAAACTTCAGGTATTTGTGCAGTTGATAAATATTCTTCTCGTTTACTTGCTTCATTTTTATTAGTTTTCAGAAAACATTTCTTTCGATGTCTGTACAAAAACTTTCTCCTAAAATAACCGAGACAATTTTGGCAAACAACGTATTTCTCTTTTAAGTTTTCCGAGTTTTCGGAATAATTTTCCTGCGATTTCGCTCTTCTAACTGGACGTATCACGTTATTATGTGAACTTGCAACAAAATTGCCCTGTCGCCGAATCGACAGCAAAAGGTGTTTTCTTTTTGAATCGTTTAAAGACAAAGAAAATATTTCTTTAACTACTTCCTCATTTTTATGATGTCTTTGTAGATGACGTGAAAAATGGGTTACATCTTTGAAACAATATGGACAAGAAGTTTTTTTCGACCCAGATTTTACATCTGTAAAGCACTCTACTTTACGTGAAGAAATTTTTACACATTTTTCATATTTTACGATAGTACCATCTGAGTTACAGCTACTTTGAGAACCATTATCTGCAAATATCAAGATTTTGTATCTAGTGTAAGAGGTGGCAGCCATCTCAACTATCCTGCGAGGTACAAGCAATAATTCTAGCTTAATGCTTAGGAGTTGTAACTAGATTTTGGTAAAAATTTAAGTTGCTAGAGAAAATATTGTTAAAAATATAAAATTTTGAATTTTACATTACTAAGTGTCAACTTTCATGATGAATTTTCACTTAATTTATAGAATGTTTCAGAAAAACTTTACACATTTCAGTAGACCACTGAGAGGCATTTTAAAAACTTTTTTACTATTTTTTCCTATAAAACTTTGAAGTAGGTAAAAACACGTTTTAAAAAATACATACAATAGACTGCATAAAGGCTAATGTTTGCATTTAAAAAGCAATTAAATGGTCTAATAAATTGTGCACATTTTTTCTGAAATGTTTTATAAATAAAGTTAAAATATACGATCAAATTTTACTTTTGTAATGTAAAATTCAAAAATGTATATCTCCGAAAGTCACTTGAATTTTTATCACGATAAATAAACCAAGCCTTATTTGTAAAAGAACAAGAGTTGTTGGATAAAGTAGTTTAACCAAAGTTAGTTACTTATGTTAGTAATGTGATAAAGTTCGTAAGAGTTTATCAGTTGTCCGACTTACGTTCGGAAAAGTAGTAAATCGTAACACCATTATTAAATGAATTATACACAAAATTGTAGCTTTATACCTCGCAGGTTAGTCAAGGTGGCCACAAGCTCTCTAAATAATAGTATTTTGAACTCTTAGTAAATTGAACTTAACTATAAAAATAAAGTGTTTTCTTTATTAGTGAAATTTTCTAAAAACATTTTTTATAATTTTTTTTTCGTCTCTACTGAAAATTTGTTGTATTTAAGGACGAAAAATGCAACTTTTTGTATTTTACAACTAATAAGCGTCGTCTGTTTGCTGCTAATTTAAAAGTATTTTGTGTTGGTGCAAACCTTGCATTAGGTTAACATTTATAATAATGATAAATTTATAACATTTTCTTTGTCAACTTGATACCTGAAGAAATACCATTACTAAGAAAACTAATTACATAATTATAAGCAGCTTTCTAAATTAAAATTTTATCTATATACACAGGGTGTTAATTAATGTTATGCAGATATTACAGGGGGCGAAAGTACTCGGCAAAATAAGAAAAAAATGCAAATATACGCATGGTCTAAAGGACGTCGTTTTGATTATACAGGGTGTAAAACCTTTAATTTTGTTTTCGTTTTTTCGTAATAATTTCTTAACTAAAAGACATAGCGGTAAAAAATGGAGATTTGGGGGTTCTTTGAGGCGAAAAATTCAAATTCGTCCATATTTTTGATGCTGCTAGACGGCGCCAGCTACGGCCTAAAATACTTGTTTTAGATGGCATAAATTTTTTTATAAATAGAAGTACAAACACTGTGATCGTTGGTGTGTATTTATAGTGTGTGTTTATAGTGTATTTGTGGTAAAAAACGTGGATTAAAATATGATTTAAACTTTCATCCCACTATTCTAAGTTTAAGCTAACACAGTAAGTTGGAAAAATTAGCAAAACTAATATATTTTAGTGATAAATATATGATTACAGTTCACTCTATTCTAACCTACATATCTACTTGGTGCGAAAAAAAAGCGTCGTTGCGTCGTTCTACCATCTTATATTATTTTAATTTTTCTTTGTTCGGCTTGATAATAGAAATGCCAGCAACATTGATTTGCGCCTGTTGCCAAAAGGGCTATGAGTCTCATTTTATGGTTAAATGTAGCATTTGTAAAAAAACTTTTAAAAATACATGCGTAGATATATCATCTAACGAAGTTCGATTGCTAAATGGTAACAAAGGATATGACTGGAGTTGCATAAAATGCCGTGAGTTCGGTAATGAATTAAAAGACTTAAAATCTCTAATATTAAAGTTACAAGAGGATATTAAGGGCTGAAAACGTTGCTTTGAAACAATCACCAAATGAATCATGTGACTTTGAGGAGATTATATCTGAAATAACTGATCGAAATAGACGCAAGCAAAATATTGTTATCTTCGGTATTGCAGAACCTAATCAGGGAGAGGCTCAAGAAGTTCGAATAAGTAAGGATTTAAGTGAGGTCAAATCCATTTTAAATATTGTTGTGCCGGATTTAAACATACAGAATTTAAAGCCCATACGGTTAGGTCGCTTTGTCGCGGGTAAAAGTCGTCCCGTAAGAATAACATTGAATAATGAGAGCGATGTCCATAAAATCATACGTAAAGCGAGTTCTCTTAAAAATAGCAGAAACAAAGTCAGTTTATCCTACGATCGTACCACGCGTCAAATTGAGTATTATAAAAAAATTAAAGCTGATTTAATTCAAAAACAAAGCAATGGTGAAACAAACTGTAAAATTAAATATATAAACGATGTACCAAGAATAGTGAATTTAAACTAAAAGAGCCCGGCAAGTGTAGTGAGTTGGTGTGCGCATACCAGAATGTACGTGGACTTAATTCTAAGACTGAAACTTTTTATCTTTCGGTTAGCGACGGTGAATTCGATGTTATTGCACTCTGGCTTAAAGAAGATGTTCGTAGCACGGAGTGGTTTCCTGAAATGTATGATGTGTATCGAAAGGATCGAAAATTTGGTATCGTTGGGGAAACCCGTGGTGGGGGTGTATTATTAGCACTTAAAAATTATATTAAATCTCAAGTGGTAGATACTTCATATTTTGATGACAATTTTCCAAGCATTGATATGTTGTTGTGTAAATGTTCTTTTCAACACAAAACCTTGTTTATTTTATTATTTTATGTACCTCCATCTACACCTGCTGATATGTTTCAGTTATTTTTTGAAAATCTGGAGCAACTAGACTGTTTACAAGCAGAAAATGTAATTATTTTAGGAGACTTCAATGTGCCTGATTTTATAGATTTAAATTACAATGACACCAAAACGTTTTCTTTGTCAAATTTTATGAATTTTTTAGATTTAGGACAGTGCAACAAAGTATTAAATAACATGAATAGATTGTTGGATCTGATGTTTTGTAAGGTAGACTGTATGGTGGAGAGAGACTCTGAGCCGCTGGTTCCCGAGGATGCCTATCATCCGGCTTTAGTGTTTACTTTAGATAGTCTGGAAGTCAAGCAGCGCGAACTTTTGCCAAATATTAGAGTAAAAAGCTATAACTTTCGAAAGGCTGACTTTCGTTCCCTATATAATGCTATTTTGCAGACAGATTGAGATTTTGGAAGAATTTCAGGACGCGGAATTGGCTCTTCAAAGTTTTTATGATAAACTGTATACTATATTTGACATGCATGTTCCGGAGTATATAAGTTTTAGAAGAAAGTTTCCACCCTGGTATTCATCAGATATTATTAAAAATATTAAGCAGAAGGCTAAGATGCGAATGAAATATAAAATAACAAAGAATATTTTTTATCTGGCAGAATTTTGACGCTTAAGATCATTAATAAAAGAATAAACTAAAATTGCTTATAATTTATATATTGAAAATATTCAGTTTTCAATGGTAAATGATTCAAAGAAATTTTGGTCTTATGTTAATGCCAAAGGTAAAACTTCGAGGATACCGGGTGAGATGTATTTCGGGGATAAGCGGCTCGGGGAACCCCAGGATATTGTTGATGGTTTGGGGATTTTTTTAGTAGTGTGTATACCCAAGATGGACCTGACGATGTCCATCAGAATATGGGAAATTTTATTAATGAACATATTAAAATACTACAGCCAATAACTGAATCGGATATTATTAGTTCCGCAAAAAAACTTAAAGATAAGATGACGTCGGGTCCAGATCGGGTTCCATCGTTTATTGTTAGGGATTATATAGGTGCCTTTGTAAAACCCTTATTAATAATATACAACTTGTGCATTAAAACATCAACAATGCCTAAGTTATGGAAGCAAGCAAAAGTATGTCCCATTTTTAAAAATGGCGAACGCAATCAAATTAATAATTATCGACCTGTTTCCATACTTAGCAATTTTGCAAAGGTCCTTGAGTCGATTCTTTATGGGCGAATTAACCTGTCAGTTCGCACATATATTGCTTTAGAACAACATGGTTTTGTAGATGGTAGCTCAACTGTTTCTAATATGGCATGTTTAACGCAATTACTGTCCAAAATCTTAGACAAACAAGGACAGGTGGATGTAGTCTATACGGATTTTGCCAAGGCCAGAATTTCGCATGTGGTTTTGCTTGATAAGCTGAGAACGTTTGGATTCGATAAGCCAACTCTGAATTTTTTCGATTCTTATTTAACCAATAGAAAGCAATTTGTGTTTTATAATGGGTACAAATCAGATGAATATATTGCAACATCGGGTGTCCCTTAGGGTTCTAACCTAGGGCCTTTATTGTTTTTGCTTTTTATTAACGATTTGTGTCAAGCTATCAAGTGTGAAAATTTACTTTTTGCAGATGACCTTAAAGTATTCTTACCCATTAGAACAGATGATGATTGTGTACTATTACAACAACAATTAAATATTATTCAGAGGTGGTGCGAGGAAAATTTATTGTATTGTTTATGTTTAATAAGTTCTAATTTTTATTTTTTATTTATATTGCTCTGTAAATGGGTACTTGTTGGGTAATAAAGCTATTATTATTATTATTATTATTATTTAAGCTTAGTATATTGACCTGTTTATTAAAAAAGAAGTTACTATAATTTCCTCTGCGTCAAAAATGTGCCACTTATTTAGGTCTCTAGGAGCAACTGTTTTCGAGATAAACGCACTTTAAAGGACCCCGCAAATTTCCTATGGGTTTCGACCAATTGTTTTTAAACTTGGCAAAGTAATAGTTCTCAACGCGCTGATCAAGAGTCTTTTCGGGCACAAAACCCAAAAATCCCTCTAATCCCCCAAAACAGCCTTAAAGGTCACTGGAGGTTTGGAGACCCTTGAGGGTGATTTTGGAGGGGTTAGAGGGGTTTTGTGTCTGTGGAAATTTTCGATCAGCAAGTTGAAAACTGTTACTTTGCAAAGTTTGAAAACAATTGGCCGAAACCCATTTTCCATAGGAAAATTGCAGCGTCCTTTAAAGTGCGTTTATCTTAAAAACAGTTGTTCCTAGAGACCTAAATAAAAGAAACATTTTTGACGCAGAGGGAATTAAAGTAACTTATTTTTAATGCATTAAGTTTAAGAAAAGTTATGCCATCTTAAACAAGTGGGGTAGGCCATAGCTGACGCCCTCTAGCAGCATCAAAAATATGGACGAATTTGAATGTCCTGTATCAAGAACTTAAATCTCGATTTTGACTGTATCTTTTAGTTAGAAAATAATAAAAACAAAACAAAATTAAAAGTTTGACACCCTGTATAATCAAAACGACGCCCTTTAGACCATGCATTTTTTTCTTATTTTGACGAGTAGCATCGGCCCCTGAAATATTTGCATGACAATAATTAACACCCTGTATAATGGAAATTTGAAATTATTGCTGCAATAAGTGACGAGAAATTTTATGTATACTTGGCGAATACACACAACATGCAGAGTAAAAAATAAGGATTTTGTATTTCCTTAGGTAAATGATAGTTAAAATAAAAAATATCCATTTTACCTAAGGTCATAGCTTTATTACAACATACACAGGTAAATAACAACACTTATTACATAATGTAAGGGAACAAGGTGTGTGATTACCCAGCCTTATTGAATAGGCAATTACATTTCTTATCTAAATCCGCCATAATGGGGTGCGGCAGTTCATATGATATAAATCAATTAAACAAGAATAATTATGGGTTTAACAAAATGTAGTTATATTACAGACTTTTGCTGAAACTTGCATTTAAAACCATGACCAGTGCAATTGCTTAATCTTAGAATGATTGAAATACTTGATTCAGTGTAATAAAATGAATGAATTCACTGCTTGGCTCTTTCGTTTTTTTGCCATGCGAAAGTATTGTTTATTTTTTTTTTTTTCAATCCAGAAATGGCAATTTTTTCCACTGAAACTAATAAATTTTTGTTTAACTCCAATAATTCGAGTTTGCTGCATTAAAATTGGGTTAACTTAATCTAAGCAAACAAAGCACATCATGGCGGATTTGGATCGGCGATAAAATCAAATTTTGGGGGGACGCGCTTTTCCTTACTTTGCGTCAATAGAGAATCAAATAATTTTTTTAAAAACTTAATAAAAAATCAACTAATGTCTCTAAGCGCATGTACTTTTTTTATGTAAGGTTAAATATATTATCTGTTGTTAATTTAACTTTTTTAAATACCTGCATGTTGGTCCGACTCGGGGTAGGAAATACAGTTTTTTACCAAGACAAAGAATTATTGCAGTAAAATAAAAACTATTAATTTCCAAGAAAAAAAAAATTACTTCGTCGAGTTTTTGGCTTTAAATTTACTCCTTTTTAAAAAAAGGGGGGGGCCAAACTACGGCCCCAGGGGGCCCCCTCCCCCCGGGAAATTTTTTCCCCCCGGGATAGCATACTTGAAAACTCCTTTTAGGAAAATATAATTTTTTTTACAAATTAAATTTAGTTTACTGAAGTATTCTAATTTTATGTTGAATAATTATTATTATGGGATCTAAAATTTATATGGTCATGGGCTAACTCGGCTAACTCCCTTCTTGTAGGCTTATTGTTATTGTTTTTGTGATAAGTTGGATAAAGAAACACAGAATTTTGAGTAAAGACATGTAAATATGCGAAAATTTAACTTCGTTTTAAAAAAATAACAAATTATTAAAATGAATCCAACAACCTTTTTTTTAAAAATTTTTAAAAAATCACATAACTTATAACAAACATAATGACATATGAAATACTAATGAGATTTATGTAATTGAGTTTTTTCCCAAAAATTTTTGTAGTTGTGGACTAATTTTACTTGTCCCCAAATTTTTAAAAAGATTTAAGATGCTCATCAGTTAACATTTTTTTTACTTCATTTTGGAGAAGGTTTTTTTCACAAAAAAATAGGCCCCAAAAAAAAAAAAAGACCACGAGCAAATTTATGCAAATTATCAAATTGTGTCAGTGGAAATTTATAAAAAATTCCCCAAAAAAAATGAGTTTTGATATTTTTCAATTATATCACTGCATTGTAGATAATCATTTCCATTTGAAGTTCCGGGGCTAGGGTTTCAATGTCATATCAAAAGGTTCTGAAAAATCTTAATTTGATTCGCAATGGCATCCAAAAAACCCAGAAACGGGATCTTTATCTTCAAAGCACTCAAAAAAATTTGATTGCAAAAAACGATAGGAAACTCTGTCTCGGGAGTGTGGCTGAATATTTCACATGTTTTAAAATGTGAAAAACATTTACTTCAGTTTGATTGAAACAGTCTCAATTTCTTCCGGAATGATTTGATATTAGTGTATAAATCAGGAAGATGCTGGTTTCCCCCTTGCAATCCCAAATTCATTTTGTTCACATGTTTTTCAAATCAACAAAAAAGCTAATTACAGCCATGCGTTGTTTTGTAATTCGTAAAGGGGGCGATGCTTTTCTTCAAAAATTTCGATACTGCTCAATTAAAAAAGCGCTGAAACTTTCCCACAACTAAGCCAGCGTACCAGTTTTTAATAAGTCAGTTTCTCCAATCTCTTCAATAAATTGTCGGTTGTCGGTGATTCACCCCAAAAAAACTGAAAAAATTCGTTGTTTTTCTGGTTTAGAACTCGACATATCCAAACATTTTCCGCACAAAGACTTTGATGAATGATACAATTTAAGACTAAGGGTTTTTTAACCACCGTCATTTTCTACAGCCTTTGACACAAGAGCGACCACTCCTTTATCTTTCCCATCTTTTTTTGCCCCCATCAGTTGTAATACATTTCAAGTTTTTTCATCGAAGGTTCTTTTGATTAATGGCCTTTTAAATCCTTTAAAAATATCTGTACCAGTAGTTTGCCATGAATACTATACATATAAAAAAATTCTTGTGCACTTCCCTTTTTTTATCTCTCCAAAAATATAAATTAACACCTGAGCAGTATCTGCCTCCTTGACTCATCCAAGGAAAAAAACCCTCAAAATGTCCATTTTTGTCGAACAGTTGAAGGATATATTTTCAGCGATGTTTTCTACCCCGACCAATTTTGTCTCTGACATTTTTTTAAAAAATTTACCTTTTCGGGGCCCAAATTTTTTCGGCTACTGCAATTTGCATTCTTTGTATTTTCCTCGGTGAATGGTTTTCCCCTTTTGCAATTTAAACCCAAAAAACTGGCAGAGTTGCAGCCTCTTGTTCAGTTTTGAGTTTTTAAATGAAGATTGCTGCGATTTCAATCCCCTGCATAGCTTCAAATTTTTTTCTGTCCGCAAACTTCCTGTATATTTTGAAAATGTTTTGTTTTATAATAGTTTAATTTATATTCGAGAACGGTATGTTTTCATTGCAAATAAAAAATGCGCCTTTTCGGGGCTCAATTACGAAATACTGAATGTTCCACTGATCTTTGAATTTTTTCATTCATTTTAAATTTTTTTGCTTCTTTTCCATACTACTAATTCACACACAAAAGCAACAATTCAAATCAAAATACTGTTATAAAGATGTCTTAAAGTTAAACACGCACAAACACGTTTTAAGGAGGTATGCAATATTTTATTTAACAACAGTGTCATAGGAACTGACTTGTGGTTGCGCCACTGGCCTTCTTATATATTCCAATTACTGCCATCTAGAAGTGAGTGGAAGACACCAGAACTTTCTCGAACCAACGAGATTATTCTGTACGTCTATTAGCGCCATCTGTTAGCGATAGAAGGTACTACCTATTTCCGTTTTGTGTCCACCAGATGTCGTGTCACGTTACTCCTCATGGCTCGTACTCTACGACTAATCTAGAAATTACAGATAATGACGGGAAAATTAATAATATGCAGTGTTGACGTTTTGCGGACTTTAGTCCGATTTGCATTTTTTTAAACGTTGTGTATTTTTTTCGGATTTTTTTTTTCATCAGTGGACTATTTCACTTCTTCCCCCGGCAACAATGATAATATGGTTTTGGCCCTCGGAACTTACTGGAGTCAGTATGGCCCTAAGGCTGGAAATTTTGGAGACCCCTGCTTTAAAGCATCGAGAGGGTAAAAGATATTTTTTATTATTTGCTATTTTAGAAAAAGGAAATACTTATAATATTGATTTCATTTCTTATATATTAACTATTAAACATTTACTGTAAAATTATATCTTAATTTAAGAAGTAATTAATTATACCAGACACACTCTGAATTTATGGCAACGTTATACATAATTATATGACCTTGTTTAAAATATGGCGTGCTCAATATTACATTTATTGGTATTCAAGCACTAGCAAAACAGGACGGCGTTAGAGGGTCGAAAAATTATAATTAAAAAAAATATATACAAAACATTTAAATCATAAAAACCAACCATTAATCGTGACCCTTTCACCGTCTGAGGAGTTACCTATTTTAATATAGGAAACTATTTCCATATCATCCTGTATAAAATTGTTTTCTGACATACACCTTTTGTATATAGTTTGTGATCTTTTGCATTTAACAACTATACTTACTATACAATACCTACCTAATCTTTCCTTATTAACAATATCCTCATACTGAAAGCCCGTAGAGGCTTCATTATTTTCTATAAAAAAAATGTTTTCATCTTCTGCTCTTTGGGCCTTATTTGATTTAGAAAAAAGTATAGATCCTGTTAGACGAATTTTTTCATCTCCCACTTCCTTTTTATTCTCGCTTGATGTTTCGGAAATATATTTAGACCCTATAAAAGGCTCTATTTTACACTGTTTACTTTTTGCTTCCAAAATATTGCCTTCTTGTTGAACATCCTTTTCTAATAAATCTAACGTAGTTCGAAGATTTCTTATTTTTACTTTGTCTGATAATGCAATTCTTTTCGATTGGGTAGTTAATTTATTTATGGCATCAATTTCTTCAGTGCTGAAGATTAGTTTGAAAAAATACCTTACTAAGAATATAGAAACATGCTAGAAGTGTTATTGCTGCACCAGATGAGTGTGTCCAGCAAGGAATAACTAATAAATTTATCTGGTTTTCAGATTTTAAACATAATAATAAAATTACTACTTCCTAGGAAAAACATTTACTTTAAATACTTTTACCCATTTTTTATAATCGTATTTAATATTCTCTTCGTCGATCATTTATTTATTAAACTATTATTAACATAAGCAAAATATTTTATTAATAGATTGATTTTCCATTAATCAACATATAGGCAACCAAATATACGAGGAATAACACCTAAAACTGTTTCAACAAAAAACAATATTTCTTTAAAAATAAAAGCTTGAAATATGCCGATTATTTATTAATTTTTTATTACCAAAGTGCTGAACAAATAAACTTTTATATATTCAAAAGATTCTGAACTAACTTAAAACAATTAGCCAAAACCATTGGTAAAATTAGTGTGCACTTAATGTATTTCTCTCCTTTATTAGCTTCATAAATTAAAAAAGAAAACTGATACATATGTACAGTGCTTTCATTTCAAAACGAACCACCCAAAATATTTTTAAAAAAAAACACTCACCAAAAAAACAAAGAAACACGTCGATTTAGATATACAGGGGAAGTTTAATTTCGTATTTGATAACATTTTATCGGTCACCTCCTAACCCCCAAAGTAAACCTCACTTTGATATGTCAAATGGAAACCCCCCATAGTGTGACACATCATTGTAAGCGGCATTTTGCTATCCCACAGTACTAAGAAACTTTAAATCGATGGACGTAGAAGCGACTTAGAAGTAAAAATGTGTGTTAATTAGTTTATCGTGTTCAAATAATTTATTTTATCAAATGCTCAAAATGTGCGCCGTTATTGGCGAGACAAGCTTGTTTTGAAATTCCTCGCAGACTTTTTTTAGTGTGCATTCATTCCAATTATTATTTTTTGTGTTACCTGCTACAGCAATAGCACAAGTTTTTAAACGTTTAGGAACCAGTTAAATATTACTGTTAGGATTGTCATTTTGACATCGTTAGTTTAAAATTAAGAATCTTGATTTTAAAAAAGGTGTATACTCTAGCAGAGAGAATAGAAATAATTTTCCTATATGGGGCTGAAGATCGATGGGGCGTAGAACCGCCAGAGTATTCAATGAGAGGGATCAAAATAAAACCCTTTCATTAGTAATTTTCTTGTTGCATACAGATCCAGTTTCTTCAAACTTACGCACCAATTCCATTACATATTTATGCCCCACGTTTTTATTTTGATGCCTCTCATTGAATACTCTGGCGGTTCTACGCGCGCATCGATCTTCAGCCCCATATAGGAAAATTATTTCTATTCTCTCTGCTAGAGTATACACCATTTTAAAATCAAGATTCTTAATTTTAAACTAACGATGTCAAAATGACAATCCTAACAGTAATATTTAACTGGTTCCTAAACGTCTTAAAAACTTGTGCTATTGCAGTGTTTTGCTGTAGCAGGTAACACAAACAATAATAATTGGAATAAATGCACACTAAAATAGTCTCGCGAGGAAGTTCAAAACAAGCTTGTCTCGCCAATAACGGGCACATTTTGAGCATTTGATAAAATAAATTATTTGAAACGATAAACTAATTAACACACATTTTTACTTCTAAGTCGCTTTCGTCCATCGATTTAAAATTTCTTAGTACTGTTGGATAGCAAATTTCATGCCGCTTACAATGATTTGTCACCTATGGGGGGTTATTTGACATATCAAATGAAGGGTTTAAATGGAGGTTAGGAGGTGACCCATAAATTTTATCAAATCCGAAATTAAACTTCCCCCTGTATATCTAAATCGACGTGTTTCTTTGTTTTTTTGGGGAGTGTTTTTTTTAAAGATTTTAGTGTGGTTCGTTTTTAAATGAAAGCCCGTATAGTGGGCACTTGTTTTACCAAGGACTTTAAACTATATTCTGTCCAATGCCAAAAAGTAGGAAATGACAGAACGGAACCTGTCAGTCTTTAATTTAGGCGTAGTTTTAATATAAGAAGATAATACCATATTTATTTAAAAATAAATGTTTAAAAAATTGTAAAAAGAAAGATCGAGATAATATCCAAAACAAATTTAA
>JAHBCN010019545.1:0-15964 GCA_019359885.1 Listronotus oregonensis
GTACCTATCAATGTAAAATGGGATTGAGTTTATTGTTAGTATATATTTTGGATCTATGTATTTTTAAAGGGGAATTTTTTGTCATTTTGTGTGTAGTAATAGATTGAGCCTTTTTTTATATTTTATTTTTACTTAGTATATATTTACATGGCAAGTCCGATAAGCTTCTTTTTTTTTTTTAAAAATTTCTTTACTTTACGTTACTTATCAAAAAAACACCTACCATCAA
The DNA here is from genome assembly GCA_019359885.1 of Listronotus oregonensis. NCBI lineage: Eukaryota > Metazoa > Arthropoda > Insecta > Coleoptera > Curculionidae > Listronotus > Listronotus oregonensis. The sequence continues at coordinate 230 of JAHBCN010019545.1, forward strand.
TGATAACATACAGCACCGATATATCGGAACAGGAAATCATTGTCCTGTCATCCTGATGTCATACTGGTTTTCTGGTATAATATTTATGACATTTGTTTATTTATCTTATTTTTAACAAAATTTTAAGGTTGCATAAGTAAAGCAACAATTTATACAACAAATGCAACTAAAAATTTAGGAAAAATACTAGTATACATAAATGTCCATAAATAAAAATTTTGGGAATTTAAAAAAAAAACAATTGTAACATTGTGATTGCTCAGAAAATTATGCAGAATTATTTTTAACGATTTAAGAAGTACTGTTTTAAAAAATTACTAATGACTTATTTTTATATTTAAAAGAATAACAACTACATAATTAGAATTTCTTTTTGGGCCCATTTTGTATCTGTTGGGGCCCAATTTATTAAAGAACTAACTAACTAACTTTGTTTAAGGACTGCAACATGATTATTAAACCCCCTTTTTTCCCCTTCCTTAAATAATAAAACTGGTAACTCATCACCATTACCCTTGGGATTATCTTTTTTCCTGCCTCGTTTGAATACGAAGACGCCATTGTTGCATTTAAACATCGACCAATCCCTTTTCAATATTTAACTAGCAAAAGAGATGCGAAAACTAATTATTAGATATACAGTAGACAAAAATAAAAAAAAAAGTAAAAAAAATTTGACTCAGCATAGTTTGGTAAAAAAATTTTCCTGTCATTTTTTTTTTTATTAAAATTTAAGATGCGGAAACTAATTATTAGATATATAGTAGACGCATTTAAAATAAAAAATTAAAAAATATTTAAACAAACAAAGTTGGTAAGATATTATTCTGTTACTTTCCTAATTGTTAAAAAAGTATTTGCGTTAAAAAACAATATTTTTAACAGAATTTTAGGAATGATACCAAAGTCGTTTTTTTCTAAATACATATTTTCCCTTTTTGCTAGTGTTCGTGAAATTTACGTATTATAAATTTTTTTTTTAATCTTTTAGGTTAAATTTTCTTTATACTTATGTAAAAAGTGTTTGTCAAAAGAAGTATGCTAGCTTTGCACAGTTATGTAATATCTTAAGGGAGTTTTATTTTTTAGTTTATTTTATTTTATTTAATTAAGGTATAAAATATTTAATTTTTTTTAGCTTTACTAAAAACCCAGTAGAATTTTGTAATTGTGCTACATTAATAGCATTTTACTAATAAAATTTAAATATTGGTTGAAAAACTGGCAGGAATAAAAGCTGACTTAATGTTACCTTAAAAGAAAATCTTAAGCAAAAAAATTTGCATTAGTACGTTTTTTTTTTAAAAAATCATCTACTTATGTTTTTGGGTGACCTATATTTTGTTATGACATAAACCCCCATGCAAAAATTTTTTTGCTTAATATAATATAACAGTTAACAAACTACTGCAAGTTTTTGGATTCCTTTTAATATCCCCTCGTTTAAGTGGTTTTTAAACCCTTAATCTTATGCCATTTGGTCATTTTGTAACCCCAAATTTTTTACAAGGTATATTTTATTACTTACAATCTTTTAAAAAAAAAAATAATATGCAAATTTTTTTTTTTTTGTAAATGTTTCTTATTACATATCATCGTTGCGAATAAATAACACAGGTTAAAAAAAAAGGGCCCGAATATTTGACCGGACCATGGTATTCCTAGGTTTTTCCCGGCCCCCCCCAAACCCGTGGTCATTTTCCCCATCGCAAAAAACGAGATTTCAAGATCACGGCCCCACAATAAAAAGCTCAGATCGGTGGGCCCCTCATATTCCCTGTATTTTAACGCTGAATCCAAATCCCGCCTTAGAAAAGGCCCTTTACGTCTAAGATTGGCCTCGGAGTCCAATAACTACCCCTAGAAGGGGAAGATGGATTTCTGGATGCCAGATTATCAACAATGGTATTTCAATGTACTTTTCAACGATAGACCAGAATTTGTAGTCGAAAAGTTTTTCTTACTGAAATTCACCCTCTGGAACGGTGGTATTCTTATGTACTTATCAACGCTGGACCTGAATTTGTGATCTATAAGTTCTAAATTAAAATCTTCCGGTTTAACTAACCCCTTGTCAAAATTTTGCCAGAGCAAAACTTAAGTTCAACGTTTGAGTAAAAAATGCAAATTTTTGCAGCTGAAAACCCCTCGTAGTGATACTAGGCTCTACGCGAGTCTTTCTTCGGATTTGAATCAATCTGATCACTGCTGGGAACCCGGATCAACTTTATCAAATCCAGCGTAAAAATTCTTTGTCTTGACGGAAAAAATTTCCAAGATCAAATCTTAGGATTTCTCCCCTTGCCGATCCGGGGCGAGATTTGGTTCTTCCTAATTCCAAAAATCTCAAACTAAAAGGTACCCGTCAAGTAAGGTCGCCGGAAGTTGTACCAGGTGCTTTCACTATCACCATTTTGACCTCTAAATGACGTTAAAATCTCTTTTCCTGACGTAATAGGAAAAAACTGACCCCACATTCGGATTCATGACGCCGAAATACCTAGGAATACATGGTCCGGTCAAATAATCAGGACATTATTTTTTTTGTTAACCTGTGCAATTTTCTGATCGCACTATAGCCAGCCCTTCTCATTTTCGTTAACTCATTTAAAACAACACAATAAGTGCTTAACTAAATTTTTCACTTTTAAACTCCCTAAAATCCCTTGGCATTTTAATTTTTAACCCTTTGTTTTAAACTTGCAAACAATTTATAAAATTATCTCCCTCAAGTAATCTAATCCAAGAAATTTAAAGCCGCGTCAAGACCATTTAGCCGCATCACTTACTATTAACCAATAATTGTCCATTAAGTCCCTAAAACTTTTTAACAAATTTAGGAAACCTTTTAAACCACCAGGGTGTAAAGTTCATCCCGGCGTTGAGGATCCGATAAATCTGAAACTGAAGCTTATATAGGACAGCAAAACGTCTCATTTACTTGTTTACTTTGGTTTAAAGTTATATCGTTTGGGAATATTCCTTGGCTAGGTAATAAATACGTTGACTTTGAGGCCTCTGAGTTTATAATTATGTAAAAAGTAAATACGTAAAAAAAATGTTTTACCAATTTTAAAAGATAGTGTTAGCATTTATAAGGTTTCTACTCTTTACACAATAATAGACCGCAGTACAACATAAGAAAAAAAAATACATACCGACTAAAACTTTGCGAACGGCTTCATTTTAATGTGTTCAACAACTTTTTTATTCATAAATATTTTTATATATTTTTTTAATAATACATTTAAAGTAAAATATCTATATTTTTTATTTTATTTTCAAAATGTAAGCTAAAGTATTTATACGGGTTTATTTTGCTTTTCTTATAAAATACTATACAATTCAAGTAAAGTAAACATTTAATTTTTTTAAATTCCAAATTACGTCAAAAATTTCAATCAGATTAGCAACAACAAAATTTTTTAAAAGCACCGAAAGCCAAAAATGCCAGCAACAACGATGCGTCCATCAGACGCAGGGTCAACGAGATGTTTGAGTGTCTTCTATTGTTAAAAATAATTAAATTTTTGTTGTAGGACACGTCAAAGTAAAACCATTCGCGAAATTTCAATTGGTCATTAATATTTTTGTTCTTATGGTGTACTGCAGTCTAACATATCTTAATATTATTCTTTTTTTTCATAAACATAACACCATTTTTCCAAGTTAAGATTAAGCTGTCTACGAGGCGTCAGCAAAAGATTTAAGGCACACATGCTGTCTTAAATATTTTGTTTTTATTAGGTTTTTCCTTACAATGTATTTTTATATGATACACCACACTTTATATTTTCATAATAACTAACGCAACAAAACACATTTTATAAAATGTTAACAAGGCGAGGTTCTACTTACTTTTATTTAAAAAACAACTGTTTAATTTAATCAAAGTTTTTACTTTTTATGGCAGCAAGATTAGTTTTTCTTATATTTTATAAAAAATATGGCTTTTGTAAGTTTAGGAATGAATCTAATGGAACTGTGGAATACATGCAAAAATATATATGTTACTAATTGGCTTAATATCTGAAAGTACCGTTTTCGATTACTGTCTGCTTGGAAAATGACTGGCTTTTGAAAGCTAAAAATATTAAAAAGGTATTTACAAATATATTCTTAGGTCAAAGTGGAGAACGGCTGTTTTAATGTCAGCGGTCTTTTTTGTTTTAAACGAAGGCAAACTAATAAAATAATTGAAAAGTTTTGCATTTATTCGACAAAGGTAATAAATTCTTACTACTTGAATCTATAAATATTAACAGACTTTAAAATACAGAAAACATATTCAACACCCAGCTGAAAACCAACAACTTACCATTGTTTCAGTAGGTTTATTTATGACATTTTAATGTATTTAGGGTTTTTTCTATCAATAAATGAAGTGTGTAATATAAAAAGGCTGATTATAAACATCGATTGTCATTTGCACTAATAAAGCTACAGTGCGGCAAAATATATTTGCATAATTTTTCGTTTATATGTTTAGTTGAATTAGTCAAATAGAAAAGTCCAAAAATCAATTGTTTTATCCTTTTCCTAGCATAGTAACATTTCTACAAAGTTAACTGTTAGTTTAAGTGTTAATAAAACTTTCTGTCCTGCGTTTCTCTATGATAATTAAAAGGTTCTCTTATCACAATATTAAAATTAATACTTCTTTACGCATATTTGACTATTCATTCGCAGCATATCATTTTGTTTAGACTATTTTGTAATATATCGTTTTTCTAATGTGCAGTTAAATGACGTTAACTAACCAGAATTTGGATAGGTAGTCATTTAAAAGGAACCACCAACTTAGTGTAAATTTAATTAAAAACCGCTGCTCACTTATAAAATCAACCTTGATTAGATTTAAATTTAAACCGGTTAATCTTCGAAGTCTCATTTAGCTTAAATTTCATTTGAATTTCCGAAGGCATTAGGCCGTAAAACATTTAGAAGAAATAATACAATTTGTGGCGGAGCCAACTAAATTTAAATAAGAATTAGTAATGCTCTAATTACCATTTTCCTCTCTACAAAAGCGAGCACAAGCCAGCAAGCGGCATATCGATTATCTTTCTTAACGGCCTGGTAGAGATTAGCTTCAAGAGATATTATTTCGAGTAAAATATACTGTTGGGGAAGCTAGAGCTTTTCTCAGTTCCCTTATATTATTTTCCATCTCGGGATAATAAACCGCCGCTTTTATCCCATAAGAAAATAACAAGTAATCAAAAAAATATCTTAAACACACTAAACGTTATACAAGTTGGCAAAATATTTTTTATAAATGCTTGGTGCTTTAAATATGAAACTTTTTTCTATGGCGCCCTCTTTTTGAAATTAAGAAATGGTCACGCCCCTCACTTTCCCCAACTATATAGAAACATTTCTTTTACTAAAAAAAGGCATTTATTTACAAACATAACATTTGAACCCTAATCTAATCTAATGCGAAGTATGGTGCTACACTTCCTTAACAAGGTCAGAAATTCTTTTTTTCGTTTTATCTTTGAAAGTTCGCAACGTAGGTCACTAGTAACATCAAACCGGTTTCGTTTTTTTGTTCTAATTTCCATTTAAATAAAAAATTCTTTTTCACATAAGTAGGTTGTGAAGAATGGTATGTAAAATTTCAAAGCCATTTCCGCGATTAAAGGATAGATGGAAAGATATTTTATCCAAAGGTAGTCACCAAATTTTTAAAAGTCATTTTTTGTCACTGTGTCTTGTTTTCATTCGATTGCTTGTTCTTGCATTTCTTCTGGAAGGATATTTATATCAAAATTAAAAGGATTTTAAGCAAATTTATGTTTGTCATTGTCATGTTAATTAGGAAAATATTGTTGGAATTCATCAAAGGGACTTTTAGATGAAATATAATATATGTTATAATCTCTTCGTTTTTAGCAGTGTCGTCACTTTTTTCCATTAATGAAGCCATTTCGGGAATGAGAAAAAATTTGGTGTTTAAGCTTGCAGACCGCGTTTCCATATATAAATCTTTTTTTTATTTAAACTAATTTTCTGTTATTTTAAAGATAAAAAATTGTATTAATTTTTCTGAGCTCTCGCGCCCCCCTTAATGTTGCTTTGCGCCTCCCCAGGGGGCGCGCCTCTCAGTTTGGGCATCACTGCCTAGCAGGAGCAGCAGAAGCCAATATGGCAAGGGTTAATTTTTTTGATACTTTACAAAGCTTTCTTTGTTAAACGAGATCTTGTTTGCAAAATTCTGAGAAGACAAACCGAAACTATAGGCATTTTAATTAGTAAAACTTTTTTCTCTACTACCGCCCTTATAATATCAGTAGCTTTAAGTAATTAGTTAAAAAATTAAACAAATATATTTTTAAAAAACTACGCAAACATAGGGATACACACCGCAATAAACATATTTTTTGATACTTTATACAAAAGCAATAATTTTGATAAAAATAATATTATCCCTAGCAACTAAAAAAATCTTACTTACAAAATACCTTAAGAAATGCTTTAAACATATTCTTTTAATAGGCATTAAGAAAAACTCAATTGCCAATTAAATTTAAAAGGATATTTAGGTAATGCCGTCTACAAATTTTATGTCGGGCTATATTAGATTTTAAACGAAATATGGGAAGTTACGGAAAACTTTGAAGTTTTTTGCGATTTCCCTAAAGCAATATAAAGCGCTACCTCTCTACTTCAGGAAAATTAATATACTTGTAATGTAGTTTTTTTAACCCAAAAATTTATAGGACTAATTTAAATTGCCCTTGGGTATCAAATTTTTTATAATATTATTTACTATTTTTAAAATTTTATTACCTTTTACCTTTAGTAATTATAAAAAAGATTTGTTATTATAAAAAAATGTATTATAATAAATTAGGACAAAAACAAGAAACAAAAGGGCACAAATAGAAAAATAGTAACTCTCCTATAAGGCTTATCAAAAAGGACTTATAAAAAAACCGTTACACAAAGCTTAAAAAATCTTATAGTTTTTTTACAAATAAAACATTAAAAAATTACGAAAATATAAATACAATAATACTCTCAACATTATGTTTTTCTGTTAAATAACAAATAACTTCAAGAACTGGACTTTTTTAAAATGAACTAGTTAGTTTACATTATAAAATACTTTGATTTAAATATAATTTGTAACTGTATTGTTCTGTGTTCTTTGCAGAAATGGGTTGTTTTGCTCGTTGTCATTTTATTTATGACTAGATAAAAAAGCCTGTCTCCGCCAGGCGAGAGACAATAATAAGTAGCCTCTGTCTCCGTAAGACGCCTTCCGTACGGCTAACGGTAAAAAAACACTTTTTTGCTCCTATTTTTGTCCCGGGGGCGAAATTCAAAAAACGGACTTCGTTAGGTTCTAGCCACTGCTAAAGACTACCACTGTGGCAAATATCATGATTTTAGCTCAAGTCATAACTTCAGAATCACGTGGACAGACAAATAAATATATATACCTACCTACATATAAATATATCCACATTAGCAAATTATATATATATATATATATATATATATATATATATATATATATATATATATATATATATATATATATATATATATATAGATTCTCAATCTTAAGAAAGGGTTAAGGCTAGTAGAGGCTTCTTTGTAATCTCTATTTTATAATTTCCTACAAAACCTTTTTGAATTTTTTTATGTACAGTGAGGGCACAAAATAAAGTATTTGTTTGTTTTGTAAAAAGTATGAGTTATATAGACCCAACTTGCAAGGTAATTATGAGAAATAAAGCAAAAAGTTACTTTTAATACCAAGAAATATTATTATTACTAGGGCCCGGATTTCGGAACGAGCTTGTTCCCTATACATTTTTTATGTCTGGTAAATTCATTGGCGTGCGTATTAAGGAGATATTAAATATAAATAAATTTAAAAAAATGTAAAATTAGTTCTTTTATAATTTAAAATATCTCTAAGTCTAAAAAAGCTCCTTTCGACATCACAGCTTGTAACCGGAGTAAATCGAAAATGATTTTACAAGTCAGTTCTTTTATTTTGTAGTGTCTCAAAAATAGATTTATTTCTAAAAATCCTGGATTTCTTTTCAAGATTTTTTGTACATACAATTTTAATTTGTCACCAATTTCTTTAGGAACAGATTTAAGCTTGTTTATAGTGATTTGAAATACATGAAATGAAGGCACTAGGGGGACATTTTGTTTTTATAACTGTTCAATCACATTCGGAAGATATCCAAAATTTTCAAAAATAAATTTTATATGCATTTATAACTTCTTGACTTTTTTTCACACTTAAAGCATCATCTTGTAAACTGTCGATAACATTTTTTACCACATTATAATTTATATGGTAATATGTTAACTGCTGATAGCCATATTTCCCCTTGTAATAGCAGGTTGTGGCGGTAATGGGACATTAGGACACATATCTTTAAATTTCGTAATACGGACAGGTGACTTAAGAAAACTTTTTACCTCGATAACTAAAGTATCAATAAGTGGATAAAAGTTACGCACCATTTCGCATATTTTATGTAGGGCATGAGCTAAACATGTCAAATGAAGCAATTTGGGAAAATGTTGTTTTAACTGTCTTCCTGCATTCAGCATATATGCAGCACTATCCGAAAGAAACAAAACGCCACTTTTCTGAATAATAGTGACTGACAGTAGTAAAGTAATACTTTCTAGTACAGATTTTGTTATTGTCTTACTATTGGTTTTAGAAAGAAATTTACTGTTAAGTAAATATGAGTTTTCAGGTTCGTGATAACTTAAAGGTGCAACTATAATATTAGTAACATATCTTTCCTTGATATCAGTGGTTTCATCGACACTAAACCATAACTTTTTTCCTTCCAGATTGTGTCGTATTTTGTCCATAGTTTTTAAAATGGATCTTATTAACATAGTTTCATGCAGAGTTGATTCGTCTGGTACTTTTCTGTGGTAGTATATTTTCCAAAAATGTCCTCGTGGACCAATAATTTATTTTATGAAGAAGAATATCAGCTGCAATAAAAGCTTTACACAAATCCATGCAGAAGTCTGCGTTTGATACATAATGTTCTCGTTCTGTAGATTTGGATGCCCCCGGAAAAATTTGCATATTTTCTAAATGTTGTAAACCTTTAACATGTCGCTCAATTTGATATGGTTTTGTACAAATAAATTAAGAATTATAAATTCTGCACCAAACTCCAACTGCACCATTTTCTTAAGCCAGTCAATAAGCCTGATTTAAAAACCATGCGTAGGTCAATGCGGATGTCTCTCTTACAAAACCTTAAACTTATCTTGGATTGGGGCGCCAAAAATCTTGTTCAGTTTAATGTTTCCAAAACACAAGCAATTTTGCTATCGCAAAAAAAGTCTATCAATGCTCATTCGTTACATATGAGCGACAAAGTTTTGCAGAAAAAAGAGTCATTTATTCTTGTCGGTGTTACTTTTAAGAATAACCTTAACTGGCACAAACACATTACATCCTTAGCCTCACCAGCTTTATAAAAGCCTGGATTTCTCCTTCGAGCCAGAAAGCATTTTTTTCCAATCTGTATACCCAAATTAGACCTTCTTTACAATATTGTTCTTATGTCTGTGGAATGGCGTCTCCTACAACTCATTCAGAGAAGAGCTGTTCGTCTTATAAATAATCCCACGCTCACAGAAAAGGTTCGTCCTCTTGCCCACCGACGAGCTGTAGATATGATGTATTGTAAATATTTTTTAAATTAATACAGCGTTTTAAAAGGTAAAAGGACGAGCTGTAGGGAATTTGTCGTTCTTCTTTAGGTATTTTCACGGCTTCTGCTCAGAGGAGTGAGTTCCAGTATAATACCTCCTCTGGCAGCTCCCAACGAAGCAACACTTGGTGCAACTTTTATGAATCCTTTTACAGTTTAACTAGAGAGGCCCTGAACTTCCTGCTATCCGTAGTTCCTTCATCGCTAAAGTGTCCAGATTATGGAAACTGCTACCAGCAAAAGGTTTCCCTTGTTCTTCTAGTCTTCAAATATTTAAGTCCCGTGTGAACAAACTCCCTCTCACCACACTTAAGACACCCACGGTACGTTAGTGCTTGGACCACAGCCTTCGTGGACTGTCCAAAGATAAAAATCACCTCTTTCACTTTCAAATAAAAAATTAGAATATAAAAGGAGCTACTCCAACTTCATTTTTTTAACTTGCACTCATTATTTATTTGCCTGTAAGCGACTTACACCTGTTTAAATATAACAAATTATTTTGGCACAAATATAATATGATTTACCCCTCGATTTACCCTATGTAACGGAACTGGTTTTTACGAGTTTACAACAAATAGGCCCGGAGAGTTTTCGTACTGCACTTGGAAAAGTTGCATTTCCACCAACAAAACTATGTTTGTGGGGTTAATTGCATAAATATGAACCCTAATAGAAGTGTAATCAAATATTTGTAAATTTATAATGACAAAAAGTCTATTTTAATTTTAATTTATTTCATATAATTTATATAAAAGCATTATAAAATATCATAGTTTAATTCTTTTGTTGTTGCAAAAACTCCTTTAAATTTTTTACTATTGCCACGGCTTTTGTATTATTCTACAAGAAATGACACCGAATAAAAATATCAAAATAAAAACCATAAATACCAAAGGAAGTTGAGTTATTTATTGCATTTTTATTTGGTATATTCTATATCATTTTAAGCTCGAAATTGTAATGGTTTTTTATCGATGTCCGGTCCCTAATTATTACATTTGGGTGCATTTTTAAATGTTGGATATTTTTAAGAATTTTCGAGACATATAGTTTAAGACATGGAGTTTGATAAAAAAATATGTGTGTTAGTGTTGCTCTATCATTAAAAGTATTTCCAAAAAACAGTATGCTATAGGTAAGAAATCTATTTTCTAATACTGTTCTGCAAAATAGATTTAAGTAGAATAGTTATTTACGTTACAAGGAAGGCAAGTGACTTATTACAGAAGCGAGTTTGAAGTTTACAGACAAAACGACAAAGGACGACCCGATTTAAGAAGTAAAAATTACAGTACAGTATAAAATCAAGTCCGAAAAGTGAAATTTTTCTTGACAAGTATGGTACGTTTGAATTTGAGCAAAGCTAGGATTTAAATACCATACGAGTCAAGTAAAATCACGAGGTGTGTATACTATTTTTTCGCAATTTGTAGATAATTGCCTTCTTTGCATTTTATATTAAAATCGGTTTATAATAATAGTTACAGACCAAATCTAAAAAAATGTAGTAGTCTGACGTCTCAGTAACTTGGCAATCTAAACCTAAACAGGATATTATTTTTTGTAATTAACAACGGTTGACAGCTTCCAAATAAACTCATCTTTAAAGAGCATTTTTTCACAATAACTATCGAAATGACTGATAAAAACGACTTGAAAGATATCTTAAATGTAGCCCAGTTTACTTTCAGTGGAATTTAAGAAAAGGTATGAGAAAGTGTATATTATGCTCAATTGTGGCCAATAAAAAATGTTCAGCAACAATTGGTTGATACAGCGAGGTCAAAAGTTATAACTTTTTCTAAGTTACACAATTGTTCTTTTAATAATTTAAGTCACACTGTTAAAAAAACGTTTTTCCTTTTTGTTAAATTGGTCTATTACTGTATGATTTGGAGGTCTGAAATGTAGTACATTACTGTACAAAATGCGAAAAAATAATATATAGTTCAAATTAGATTTTTTGTTCACTAAATTTTACTCGTTTTATTCATGCGAAGCATAAATCCAAATATTTCTTAGAGGCAATCAGGATTTTTATAATTATTAATATGAGGGAAAGGCCAACTATTTATTTTTTGAATGTTTTGTTATTAACTGATTAAATTATAAACCAAAATATTGCATACAGGGTGGCGCCTTTCATAAATTTTTTGTAGTACTGGGAAAACTACAAGAGATAGAGTAAATCTCATGGTACATTCTTAAGTTCGATTTTCAAAACAACTACAATGGTGACATCAGATCGCGGCTACCTTATCTTGGAGGTACAGCGTCTTTTTCAAACTTCAACGATTTCAGCACATCTTTGTATTTTGGTTGTTAGTAAAGATAGAAAAAAAAGTAGAGGGTAAGTTTGCTCAATTTTTTTCATCGGTTACAGTATTGAAGATATAATGCATTTTTTTAATGGCATATCCTGTATATTATTCCAATATTTGATTTAAAATAAAATTGGCCTATTATTCATGTTAAACACTTTATATTTATTTTTAAAACTTGAACAAAATATTTAAATTTGCACTTCTTGTATAAACTTAAATATTTTTTTTTATTTATTATTTTTTTAATAACTAAATATTATTTATCATTTATTTGTATTTAATTATTATTTTTTAACGATTCATGGGCAACTAAGTTTTCATCTTGTCTTTTAAAGTAATAATAATTGGTTGCCTTCTTTCAAGATATCTGGCAAAATACATTATATAGACGCTGGTTATATATAATTTTTATTTTTGGTTTAAATATTATACAAAATATTGCGGAGATCATTTGTTTCTAAGCCAATTTGCATTCTACTAAACAAAATGCGTACTTAGTTAATTATACTTAAAAACGAATAGAAAGGGGCAATTAGCTAATAATTTAATAATATTATTTTTCATTTTTATAAAACTAATCAACTAAAGAATTAATGAGTTCATTGCAATGTAGATATTTAATTTTATACAAGGTGAGCAAAAGTTAAATCTTTGGATTGGTTTTCCTTTTTTTACAAATAATTTTTTTTTTTAAAATAAATAAATCTCAATAAATCGGTGGTTTTATTCGAAATCAAATGGTCAAATAATATAGAGGGTGTTCTATTTAAAAAGAAAAACCTTGTGTTATATCTTTAAAACCCTAGCTGATAAAAAATAAATAAATGCACCACTGAATTTTACATGAAAATCTACATACATGTAGTATTTACTATTTTTTTTTCAATCTTTACTAACAACCGGGATCCAGAGCAGTACTGAAATCATCAAAATTTAAAAAACGGCCTGTATATCCAAAACGACTTAAGTTAGTCGTGATCTTTTTTTACCGTTGCAGTTGTTTTGAAAATCGAGCTAGAGAACGTGCCATTAGATTTTCTCTATCTTTTGTAGTTTTCCCGGGAGCCAGAAAATTCATCGAAAAGGCGCCACCCTGTACATTATTTACCGTTTAAGAAATCATAAATACCTTGCTAGAGGTATTTACCTAATAATAATTTTAAATGAACTAAAACTCCTTGTAATATCAAGAAAACTTTGTAAATAAACCAATTTTTTGAGTATTGTAATTGTTTTTTAAATTTATAACACTTTATTTCAGTTACAACAATGCATTATTTAACTAAATTTCTCTTAGAAAAAAATTAATATTATCAATACATATTACTATAAACATAAAAAAGGCACATAAAGAACATTTAGAAAAACATAAATATTTATTTAGAAAATCCCCAGTTTGAAATTGGGCTGACCAAAAGCTATTTGGGCCATTATTTATAAGTTTTCAAATATATTTTTGGCCATATCTCTTAGAAACGATGAAATATTTTGCCATAATTGTAGCGTTTAAGAAAAATACGCCATTTTTCAACATAAAACTTTCGTAAGCGGTACTTACAGTAAGGCCAGAACAAAAGATTTATTACCGGACTTTTAATTATATACTTATCTATTCCCTTGACAAACTCGCGAAAATGTCTCGGTTAAATGGATTTCCTCTAATAAGAATGCTGTTGATGTTTTATAGCTGACCGTAAAAATAAGTTATAAACCCAACAAACAATCGTTTTAATTTTTGACATAAAAACTTCATACAAAGAATGTTTGTTTCGTTTTTTAATAATTTTTAATTCTTTAAAGTACAGTTTAAAAATTTTGGTTTCTAAAATCTTACAATTTGCACAATTAAGTTTTTAAATTTTGTGGACAATGTAAATATTTTACATGAGTTAGGATACCATCATTTTTTTAACAACCCTTCTGCTAAAAGTAAGATTTTTGGAAAAAAAGGGTAATAAAAATGTTCTTATAATGTAGTCTAAACTGCCCATACTATACAGGGTAATTTAAATTCTATCTTTACCGTTAGAATCTTAGAAACTGTAGGAGATACGAAGATGGTTAAATTGCGGCAAAGTTGCTCATTCAAGGGACTAACATAATGTCGTTTAGAAAGTTTTAAAATTTCAAGTATTTCTGGAGATATCTAAGAAAAGCCTAAATTTTGGAAAACCGTTTTATCTGATTTTATTTTAAAACGGATTTTAAAATAGATTGCACATTTACATTAACACTTTTTCCACACTCTTTGATAGTCATTAACTTTATTTTTTCCTATGGGTGCCATATTGTATTTTTACATAAGTAAATAATGCTTCTACTGATTTTAACAATATATAACATGTTGTACTTCAAAAGCTGGTAACCCGATTTATTTTTAAAAAACGAATATCTTCTTAGTTGACCTTGATTCTGGTGATTTTTTTGTTTTTTTTTGTAAAAGAAAAATGTTAATACATATTTTTAATATAAAAGGTTATTTAAATAAAGAAAAGTAAGACATAATAATAAAACTTTATTACATATGTTACAAAATTTAAAATTAATATGGAGCTTTTACTAGTCCTTTCATGTCGAAGGGTATTATTATAATATATATATATATATATATATATATATATATATATATATATATATATATATATATATATATATATATATATATATATATATTATATATATATATATATGTATATATATATATTATATATATATATATATATATATATATATATAATAAATATATGTGTGTATTCAAAACTGTAAGGTCAGAAGACCTTAGATTGCTCTAGTATTGTGCACAGGGACTCCGTCCTGTTGGAATCAAAATCCGTTATAATTTGCAAGGGGGAAAATATAAAGGTATTCCTAAAAATTATTTCTCAAAAAGTGGAGGTATTAGGTGCATGTGTTTGTTGCCTTTCCAGATGTAGACTTTTTGTCAAATTTGTCATTTAGTTTTCCAATACCTTTTTGCTCTTTATTTAAAAAAATATATCATTCAATTTTTACAAATCACAAAAAGCATTAGCCAGAATGATGGCTAGGAAAGACAATATTTATTTTTTTGGAATAAATGAACCTTTGGAGTATAACATTGTTGCAATCAGAATAAGGACGCACATAAGAAAAAATAAAGTTGATGATGATGGCCAAGTGACGAAACCTCGGATATGAAATCAGAAAGTATTTAAATAGTGGTAATGTAAATATGCAATTCGTTTTAAAATCTGTTTGAAAATAAAGCCAGAAACAAATTAAAACGATTTTTCAAAATTTTAGTTTTTCTCGGGTATCTCCGGAAATACTTTAAATTTCAAAACTTCCTGAACGGCATATTGTTAAACCCTCAAATGCGCAACTTTGCCCAATTAAACTATTTTTGTATCTCCCATAGATTTCGAGATCCTAATGGTGAGGGTCGATTTTAAATTACTCTGTATATTAATAAGTAAATTAAAGACACGTAACAGCAGTAGTAGTTATACTAGTTACTAGACATCAAAGCTGTTATTGTATCTCTTTAAAACTGTAACTTTTTTTAACCAAAAATATCAATCAAAATTTGTTGATATCAACTTTCGCCTTGATACCACCATTACGTATTTCCAGCAAAAACTAATCACATAGCATTACGAAAGAAACTCCCGGATGCAGAGACTATTTCCCTTTTCAATTCAAAT